>JAUUDZ010007516.1:0-11706 GCA_032361705.1 Panulirus versicolor | reverse complement strand
TACATTATAACAATAAAAAATTCTAAAGTGGGGGAAGAGCTGTATATGACACTGTAAATCTATAAAGGTTATATACTTCAATGAAGTAGGAAGAGCATGAAAAACAAATATCGAAAAATACATCAATAATTAAAAACCCTAAGTAATTCCTAATTTCGTGGGACTAAAAGCTCTTCATAATTAGTTTCATACATAATTCTGGCAATACATAATAATAATAATTATAATAAACCTGTAATACATAACACAGTTCTTTCCTATTACGAAAGATTCATGTCTCATTCTCGGGATGCTGTGGAAAGGTCAACCTCAGAGGCTAATCTCCATCTCCCAGCCATTACACATCATATCAAGGAGTCTACCTCAGCCCTGAACACTGACTGGACGAGACCTTAAACCATCTTCCCTCCTGCTCGCCCCCGTGACGTCCGGGTGTGTGTGTGTGTCTCTCCCTAACTTGTATTACTGGAAAGTTCCGCCATGACTGAGGTGCCTCCGTTACCCAGGCCCGGATGCATTCTCGCCCTTCCCTCAGCAACCTCCTTTACCCAGTCCTTCTCTCCTTGTTTCCCCCCTGGAGGTACTCACCACGCACGTCGCGCAGTGAGCCATCGTGAAGCACAGGTGCTACGTGATCAGGTAATGGGGCTTCTGATGAAGCCGTGTCGGCGTGGCTGCGACGTTCTTTTATATGTGGCCTCACTCAGCGCGACCGGGGCCTATCTAGCAGCCTCCGCCTACGGACGCGCATCAGGACAAAATGCCTCACCCTCATCACCTATAACCGTTTTTCTCCCTTATGGTATAACATCGGGCGTTTTTAACTCCATCTTAATTACCTGCGTTATTTTTCGGGTGGATAGCGTCCATGACTGTATACGACGACGTGGTATTTGAGTGATATGGACATTACCTCGTTATAACAATGCACGTCGTATAAAAGAGAACAATGGATGATTTACACAATAATATAGTCATTTCTTTCATCAAATTTATATAGAGATATCACTAACAGGAATATACAGCTCTTATCCACCTAGATGATAAAGACATTAGCATGCTAAGATAAAGGAATTTGTGCTGCGGTGTAGAATGCGGAAAGCTTTTCACACTTCCTTCATCGCGGGTGCTTTCAATAACTCACAGCCTCACAAATATTGTTAAGGCTTCTCTTTCAAAATATTTTTCCTGATAATGGCATTAGATTTAATGAGCCAAGTATCTTAGTTTTTATTCTTTCATTTTTCCAACCAATCTATGTCAGAGACGATAAACTTGATCAATGCCAAACATAAACGTCTATTTTCTTTTTCATCCTTGTTCAGTATGTCTGACTTAGAAGGTAACGCCAGCAACAGAACACGACCCCATCTGCTCACATCCTCTCTGAAGCTGTCATGTTTCCATGCACCGAGAACTGAGCCAACCAACCACAGACCTCCATATGTCCCGGCTCACCCCCACGTCACTTCTCCTTCCCTTCAGTACAAGAGTCGAATCTGTTCATTACATCTTATATATCCCCTTCTCTCTTATGAATGTTCTCCACCCTTCCCATTTCCTTCTTGGTCTTTCACTTTCCCTTGCTCTCTCTCTGCCTCTAACATGTAGATCCTCTAATTCAATTTTTGAACGCTCATCTTCTCCATATGTCTAAATCATTTCAACACATAATCATTTCTTTCAATGATACTGAGCTTTGCACCACACATCCACCCTCTTCCTTTCAGTAGCCTGTACTCACATCCATACAACACAGACGGAACCATTGTACTTTCAAGCAAAGCCCTACCTTTGCCCTCACTGAAAATGATATATACAAACCATTCAATGCACACAGGACTTTAGCCTTTACTACACATTAGTTCCCATGTCTCCATTTGGTGCCATGTCTACTCCCACCTACCTATATCACTTCACTTTCCCCATTCACATCCACTTTATCTATTCTGTCCCACTTCCCTGCTATATCCCTTTACCCTAAATTTGTTCTCACTTGCTCTCAACTTCCTTCTTTCACTCAGTCTATCACGAGTTTTTTTTTTTTTTAAGTCTGCCATGGAGGCAGTTTCACCCGGAAACATCAACTGACATATTCCTGGCTGCACCTCCAGCCCCAAGCATGCTATAAACCCCGCTCCATCATCCTGGGATTAATTACATCCCTCATCCCCAACCATGAAATTAAACCAAGTTGATGATATAGCTTAAACCCACACCTCTGAGGTGTAGACCCATCTTGAGTTTAAAACACTTACTCTCTTCCTCCCTCCCTACATATAAAGGCTCAACTCTCCTGGTAAAACTCTAGACTTAAAGAGCTTTCACTCCCACACTATTATTCATAACACGTTCTTCCCCCCACACATCCTGCATCACTCCTGGGGTTCACAATGACCTTTCTCAATCTAAAGTTCTGGCCATGTCACCACCCTCTCAGCCACCTCGCTCCCACCCACCAGGAATATTGAACAAACTTTTACCTCTGGGATTCCAGCAATGGCTTCTGACCTTCTTGTTTGTCTATAATGGCGTTATGAATGCCTGCTGGCCCTCCTCTGGCACCCCCCGTCCACATGATGACCCAATCCATCACACAAGCCACCATCATATTCCATAAAAACGTCTACAATCATCCCAATAAAAAGTATAATCATAAAGGTCAACATGATTCCCCAACTCGATCTCAAAAATGGCCTTATTAGCCATTATTATCTTCCCAGGGTTTCAAAATGGCCAACGTCAGCTGATTTCCTCGTGGCCTTTGTTATGGTCAACACCGCCGCCATTACCACACAGGTACACCTAAATACTGGGGGGTTTTGAGGATTATTGTGCCTGGATGTAACCCACCTGAACCCCAGGGCTGACTTGAGCCATAGGGTGGTGGAGGATGTGCATGGTGGAAACTGTGTACACGATATATTTAACCTTCCCAAACTTTTCCATGGTCTTTGTAATTATTGGAGGCAATTGATGCACAGTGCCATTACTGCTTGGTCGCCACAGTTAAATAATTTATGAGTTACAGATAATGGCACGAACATGGGAGTGTTCTAAAGCGGGTCTAAAAATGAAGTACCTGGGTTATACGTTATCAGGGAGCGGCTTTTTTTTTATGAACTAGAATCATTCCATTTTTCATTTACTCTTCGTTTATTTTGTCATTTACTTCGGTTATTCTTCGATTTAGTTAGGAAGCACAAGTTACCACAGATGAAAAAGGATTTGTAAATCTTGTGGACTTGAATCTTTCAGAAAGCCATTATTAAAGTGTATTTAGCCTTTTAAGGTAAATTACAAATTTATCAATGCCATTATTTTGTCCTTTGATTGTGAATGGTGTGGCTTTGTAAGGCTAGTGTAATATCTAAAGAAGAAAATAAGCGTGGTAGAGGAGGATTTCCAGCTTTATTTGACTCTACAACTATAGTAGCAGGGAGGGCTATGTAGCCTAGCTAAATTGATAATAAGGAGGTCTATGAAGCATAGAATAAATGTGGTTTAAAAGGTGAAATATGAAGCAAAGTAACCTTTGAAAACCATTCCCATCAATATCTCTCTTAGGCTTCGTTGTTATGGTTGAAATGTAATAATCTGTTCAACAGATAAGGCCACTTATGCTCAGCAATGGAATCCGTGGACAGAAAAGTGCGAAATTCCATGGAAACTTCACATTGCCATTAAATACAGCTATTGAGTGATATTGCATTGCAATGGTAATATAATGTTTCATGAACAGAATAATGGTTCAGCCATTTCTGTTCTGAGGCCATTCATGCAGGGGATCAGGCATGTTGGGCTTAGAAACACTCTCCTTCCTCCAACTCCCATTCAGCACTCGTCACTGCCAGTAATCTTTGCAAGGATGTTATCAGCAAGGCAGAGTGTTCCTTTATTCAAAGGAAGTGCAATAACCTCTTCTCGACATCCACTGACAAGCTTTTCTTGTCTTTAGCTAAGGGCATTGCTCACAACTTCTGTCACTCTTCTTTTCCTTCACTTTTCCATTCTGACAATACTATAGCTGTCTATCCCATAGACAAAGCAACTCTCTCTGGTCCCCCTGTCTCCTGTGACTCCACCTTGCATGACTAGCATTCCTTCACCCTCTGATGCTCCTCTTACTAAGATCCTAATGTCATCCATCTCCATGTAATGAAAGTGTGTGCTTCTGAGCCTATACCTGTGTTTCTCGTCCATTCCATTTGTTTAAAAATCGGAACTTTTCCTTCTACTTGGGATCATGAATTGATATATCCCATCCCAAGAAGGGTGACCATTCTAGCCCCTCAAACTTTTGTCCCGCTGCTTTGACTTCTACCATTTCCAAAGTCCCTCCTCAACTGTCATATCCCCAGACATCTTGAATCTCAAAGTCTTCTTGCTGATCACTAGTATGGCTTACATACAGCAGGATCCACTGGTGACATTCTCTCCCATCATACTAATGTCTGTTCAATGTCCCTTAAAAGATTTTGTGGAACCTTGTGTAGTTGCCCCTGACATATCCAAAGCTTTTGACAGGGTGTGGCATTGGGTCTCATCTCAGCTCCCTTCATATGTAGCCTCTCTGGCTGATCTTTCTCCACGGTTGTTGATGGATCAGCTTTTCCCCCTTTCTCCATCAACAGTGGTGTTCCTCAAGGTTCTGTACCTGTTTCCTACATTCTCTCTTTTTTATCAACAATTTCCTTACTTCCACAGATGCATTCACAAGCTGATGACTCAACACTGCAGTCCTCCACATCTTTCAGTTCTTCTACCTCTCTCACTTGATCTGCTTCTTGTCTTGACACAACTTCCTCAAAAAACACAAGCTTGGACAGGATGTCTTAGTGGGGTAGACAAAATCTGGTAAAGTTTAATGCCTCCAAGATCCAGTTTCTACCCATCTTATCATGAGTTTCTCACAACTTTCTCTCCTTTGACTCCTCTGTAATTCCACCTCTTTACACAAATGAATATCCTTGGTATCACTGTAACATCCACTCCTTCTTGGAAACCCCACATTATGGAAATAGCAAAGGCTGCCTCTAAGAAACTGGAAGTCCTTTGTAGATGTTGAAATTTCTCTTCTTCAGAGCAATTGCTTCATTAATACAAAGGACTGATCCATCATTGTATGGAGCAGTGCTCTAGCATCTGAGGTGGATCTAGCCCTGTATCCTTACCTTACAGTCGAGTCAAAAGCAACCCAACTTTAAACTCTTCTAGGCTAACTTCAGAACTTGACCTGCATGCTCTGCACAGCAATGTGGTTCAGTATCTTTCTTTTATAGGCATTAATGTGGTTTTTGCTCCCAAGGGCTGGCTGCTTGTATGCCCCCACCGCTACTAGACCTCACAATACTCAGCAACCTGATGCATCACAAGATTACTGTGTGGCCATTGACAACTCAAGATTGGGCCATTTTATTAACTATTTCTCTCTCTACACCTTGAAGCTTTGGAAGTCTATACCCTCTCATGTTTCAATAACTGGCACATTTTAAATGACATGGTTTTCACTTCCTCCTGATTTCATAAATACTTTCACTTGTCTCTTTTCTTTACCCTGACTTTAACCTCTCTGTATTTTGATCAAGGCTTGGCTCTGATGTGGACTTTTGTCCTTGACTGGAACTTCCAACATGAAAAGTGACAATTAAATTTGTCTTGATTAGAATAAGTTCTATAATGTATATTCTTTGGAGCAGAATAATGAATTTTAACCAAAATTATCTGTTCCTGTAAGCATCTTCCTTCCATTCTTTTGCCTGCTTGTAGACGATAAACTAATTTTACAATGATACACATACCTACATTATATTAGTTATAGTGCCATAATTTCAGTGTAAACTACAGCAGGGTAACTCATGTAGAGTATTTTCCATTACCATTACAGTACAGTTCACATTTGTTTGTTATTGCTCCCCTTTTGTACCTAAATATTCAGAGGATGATTGTTTGCATCAGTATGCTTTGGATATAAAAGGTTATCATTTAAAGTTACCACTATTTTACATAACTCATAGAATATGATTTTACCATTCTAATAAATGGATAATAAAATCATTTTACTGCATTGGTAATAAAATTCTCTTTCTTCAGTATAATTAAGGAAGTATGGCAGCATCACGTCCCCTCATCTTTGTAACTGGAAATGCCAAGAAGCTGGAGGAAGTGGTAGCAATACTGGGCGACTCTTTTCCCTTCAGGTAAGAACTCTTATTAGCACATATTCTTTTAGATAATCAACAAAAAAATCAAAGGGGAATCATTCTATACAGTGTTTATAAAGGAATATTGTTAGCTAGCAGTCAAATATTTTCAAATTGAAGGTCCATAAGAAGGTTGTGTAACATATCATGCCATATCTTAAACTTTGAAACCACATGATCTCCTTTATGAAGCTCCTACAAAACTAAAGTTAATCACATCCAGCTTTCTCCATAGATAGTTCATATGGTCTTCTCTAAATTATGCCTTACCTACCAGGTCACCCATTCTTTCAAAGACTAATGAAATAAAAATACAAACCAAATAAAAAGAAGCATTCAGAAAAATCACCAATTCCTTAGCAACCATAGGCATTCAACAACGGCACAGTTAAACAGAAACACTTCCAATAAAATTCCATCTCAACGTGCTCAGGACCCAATTTTAAGCAACAAAAACTAACCTCTCCCACCCAAATAACTTCAAACCCATCCACTAAACTTTAAGCAGTAATAAAGAGCTTATTTCAGCTACCTGTACTCAACAAACACCACACTGGCAAAATACAGTCACATGATAGTCATTAATAAACACTAAATCACTGCCCCAACCTTGTATTCATCTCCGCTCAGTCAGACATAACCCACCTGAAACTGCATTCCCCAGACTTTTATGATACTTATTTTCTAAACTGAGTTTTGTACACAACCAATCTCTTCAACATTACAAATATCAGTTCAACATACTACAGGACTCCTCATGCCAAAGATACAACTCCTACACTGAAAATGCCAAACACATATTCCTCAACTATGTAACACACACCTGAAATCTTATCTGTTTATGATCCCAAATGAACTCCTGTCTTTGGCAGAATTGTTAGCCAGAAAATAGATTTACCAGAGTACCAGGGTGAGGCAGATGAAATTAGTCGTAAGAAGTGCAAAGCAGCAGCTGAATTGACCAAAGCCCCAGTTATTGTAGAGGACACATGCCTGTGTTTCAATGCTCTTGGCGGCCTTCCAGGTATGCACTGTGGATATTTATTTCATAACTGATATCTCATTTATTTATCTACACTCAGAAGTCTATTCCCGATACACTACACCATGCACAGTTTTAAGATGAAAAGCTGTCATTCTAGATCACATTATTTCTTTTGTGCTGAAATTTGGCAGCATCAAACTATTAGCTCAAACAAAACACAAATGGCAAATACAGACCAGCATTTCATATTTTAAGTCATTTGGTCACCATACGACCACATCAAGTTTGCAGTAATCAGAATGGGTTTATATCAAAGTTATATTAACACCTTGATGGCTGATACACTCCAGTTTTCCTTCTACAGATTCTTTATTTTAGCATAACTGCAATACATTACATGTGTATGATTATTCTTGTTTGACACTTTACTTTGAAAATATGTTCTCATTACTTGAATGGTTACACTGAAAATTAAAATTGCAAAATTGATTCTCACAAAAGATAAGTGACAATATACAATTGATACATCAACCTGGAAATGGGATTGGAATTGTTTCTGATAAATAGATTGTTTACATATCAAAAAACAAGCACATGAACAACTGTAAGTTGATACTTTACATAACATTAAGTACATGATTATATATCCTTTATGGGTCTAATTTCCTTTTATATTTTCTCTTAAATTTTTGCTCAGTGTATTATCTTTTATCTCCATGTAAATTTTATTTCTAAATATTTTTTCCAGGTCCATACATAAAATGGTTTCTGGAAAAGCTGAAACCAGTTGGCCTTCACCGCCTGTTGGCAGGTTTTGAAGATAAGGTAAGCAATGACTGACTCTCCCAGGCTCACTGTAAACTGTGATCTTTACTGAAGATTTCAGTTGCATCCATTACTTATCAAAGAAAGACCATGTGGCTTTTCTTAGATGGGTTTAAATACTTTTTCTCCTAAGGAAAACTGAAACTACTTTGTTTTAGGGACTTAAATTATTGCTAGGGTTTCATGTTTTTAGGGTTGAATTAAATTTTTTTGTATACTACATTTGTTTGTCCAAACCTCTTTCTACATGACCTCTCAACTCTGCCCACAGGCCACATCGTGAAAGTCCTGTAATATGCAGACAACCTCACAATCTTATCACAACACTGACACTATTCAAGTAACAACAAATATGCATCATACCATAACACAATTAGAACTCTTGCTCATTAAAAACAGAATGTCTGCATCCCCACAGAAATCCACTGTTATCTCCTTAACCTCAGTCAGACATAAATTCAACTTGCATCCATAATCCTGAATGGTATATCACTCCCATCCGGCAGAACTGCAACCACATTGTACTAGGTATCATATACAACACACGCACCCACGACATTTACTCCCCTTATCATAAATATCACTATAAAGGCTGTAAACAAACTATACACCTCCAGAACACTTACCAGGACCAGTTTTGGATAAGAAAAAGAATCTTTTAAGCATCCTCTACAAACTTCATTGGGTCCATCCTACCTTGCTAATGCGGGAGACTGACAAAGTATAATAAATAAATAAATAAAATATATATATATATATATATATATATACAGTAAACCCTTGATTTAACAGACCCCTATACAACTGATTTCAAGTTTAACGGACTGGACAAACATTAATACATCAATTAATAATAATACTGAAAAAATCAAACACTGCACCATGCACATTTCATATTGCACTTATTTTTGGTAGCATGGGGTATACTCACTTTGTTTCAGTTTCAGTCTGCCTCAAGCAATCCTTACAATTCAGAAATGGCATCAAGTGATAGAGGAGTTAAAAGAAAGCATGTGAACTGCATATTGTATTAAAAAAATGGCCCACATATTACATTAGATTTAATAGACCTATTAGTCTGTTAAATCAAGGGTTTACTGTATTATATTAGGTTGATGAAGATTATGCAGTTTTGTGTGGCACTTTTCATTCATATATGTGTTTATCTTATGTATAGTTAAATGAAATGAGGAACTTCCCATTACTCCTCAGAGACTGTAATTCTTCACAAAAGTGAATCATTTGTGAGACATTGGCTGGGACTATGTTGAATGTAATTGCTATTTCTTTGCAGTCTGCAGAAGCAGTGTGTACGTTTGCTTTCTCCTCTGGTAATTTAGAGGATGAGGTAATCCTCTTTCATGGCCGTACCCCAGGTACCATTGTAGAACCCCGTGGTGACAACAAGTTTGGTTGGGATCCTTGCTTTCAGCCTAAAGGTAAGTTACAATCCATGGAATCTTTTATTCTTCTCTGACATATAGTTGCCTTTTATTTAGGCAGGATGCATTTCCTTGATGGTGACATCTGAAGTACAAAAATTTTCCATCTCTTATATTTTCAGCCTCATGACATTGGAAAAAAAAAAATTCAAATTTCATGTCTGTGCCTTGGAATTGGGGAGTAGTAGTTCTTACAGATTTCCTGTATATTAATTCTTCCTTTTTATCACAGCTTATAGGGATGCATACCAATTCTCCTGTATTAAATTTTGTTTTCACACTCACCTTTCCAATTGCAGTCATTATGGATTGTCACTCAAAAACTTAAATTATTATGCATACTTCTCCATTCAAATTGAGCTTGAACTGCAGCAGCCTGTCACTTTCAGTAGTAAGAACCTTGCCAGTACATGAATTTGTTTTATCATACTACTATATACATAATTAAAGTATCATTCTATTTTATGTTGCCTGCCACTGATTCAAATAAAGAAATCATAGTACCTTTATAATGCTACATTACTTTCCATTTTGTTCCACTATCATCACTTTGTATGGTTTTCATATCATGTAATGATCCATATTGTTTTGAAATTGTTAGAAAATATATCTAGAACAGACAAAATGTCATTCCAGGATAGTGAAATTTGTGGATTTTCACTGCTGTCATTACATCAGTTTTTCTATTAGACAATGGACTAACCTATATATTTTTTTCATACTTGTTTGCTGTTTCCCATGTTGGCAAGGTAACACCAGGAATAGACAAAATGGCCTCATTGGCTTACATACACTTTCTAACTGTTACGAATTATGAACTGAAAGTATGATTGAATTATACTTTGCTGCATTATCATTATTATTATTATGTCGTTCTACATAGTAAGGAAAAATGTTTTTGATGTTTCTTTTCATTCTTGTTATTTTCCCTTTGACCAGACGTATAAAGGTCAGGTCAAAGGCATCTTCTGTAAAAGCTATTGCTGTTAAGGGTTCAGTGAAAAGGAGTGTGTAGAAAAGATGACATCTGACTTCACCTATCAAATCAAAGGCCAATAGTGGCAAAGGCGTTGTGAAGGTGAAAGTCAAATTTGTGTTATATACAGTAATTCCTTTACTTTCCTTGTTGAAGGAAAGTTTATTGTGATCTCTCAAGCTTTTTCTTTGTTCCGTGGACATTTTCACCACTTGTAAAGTTAACAGTTTACCCCCACCTGAGGTAATTACAGTCTCTGTGTAAGGATGGTTTACGTGTCCATAAGTGACATATTAGACAAAAGTTTCCAAATGTGGAATAATATCAAGACAAGCTGTGAAAAGTACTCATCCTTGACTTCTCACACATCCACCATGTGTCAGTGCCAGTATGAATGCTAATTGACAGCAAAATAAAATTGTACAATGCCTAATTTCTCTTTCCTTCTTTTGAAACCCGATATAAGATTTGAAATGTCTCTTACCATGCTTCCAATAATATGGCTCTATTTTTTAGGTAAATTTGTAATATTCCCATGTTTTTAAACTATCTTTGGTTGAAATTAACTTCATTGTCCTACATATATGTTATTCATAAGTAGATAGCAACTGACCAACATACATTAATGTGCTAATACCACCAGTCAAAGATTTAAAAAATTAGGGTTAGACTTTGAATGCACTTCTCTTCCTATGGCAACTCTAAGTCATTATTAGACCTTTTGGAAGTCATGATAATTAAAATGTTCATGTGTCCTTTACTTTCTGTTGCATAATATGTATATAATGATTTTTGAGGTTAAAATGTCAAGAAATGAGGATTTCTTTTGAGATAATCTTGTGTAATGTATCTGTAATGTGTTGTGGCTGCGATAAAGATTCTTCAAGAATAAATACTCTGCAATGAGTGCAGTAGGAGAAAAATGATGGTGGTTCAGTGTATCTATCTACATCTGTAATGCCCATACCCTCCCAGAACTCCCATCAAGTGGGTTGCTGTGGCAAAAGAGTCCACTTATTCCTTGCATACACCATTTAACTCATTCTTCCACTATTTCTCTCCCTCCAGTATTTTTCTGCTCTTTTTCCCCATGTCACAGGTGGTCTTCCTCTCACACCAACCCCATTAGTCATCCTTTTTTTTTTTTAAACTATTCACCATTTCCCACATTAGCGAGGTAGCATTAAGAACAGAAAAATGAGCCTTTGAGGGAATATCCTCACTTGGCCCCCTTCTCTGTTCCTTCTTTTGGAAAATTAAAAACGAGAGGGGAGG
>JAUUDZ010007505.1:0-11706 GCA_032361705.1 Panulirus versicolor | reverse complement strand
CACACACACACACACACACACACACAATCCTCTGTCTCCTTTGCCGATTCTCATACACAGTCCCCGCAACCTCATTCCTCTCACTCACTCAGTCAGACATCTCTCCCTCCCCTTTCCTCACTCACGCTCACACGTCTCCCGACTCCCGCAGGATCACGAGGACGTCCTCCCGTCGCCAGCGTCGCCAGGCCACCCCGACGGACCTGTGTCCCTACGAGTCGGAGTACATCATGCCCCGCGCCGCCCTCAACAACAAGGGCGACTGGATGTTCCTCGTCAACCTCAACGAAGTCTCGACCGAGTACACGCAACTGGTCGAGAGCAAGAAGTGCTTGTAAGTATGGCAGAGCCGGGAGGCCCCGCGGGCTTGGGGAAGGGAGGAGGGGTGATGGAAAGGACCGAGGGCTGCAAGGTCCTGGAAAATGGAGGGAGACAAAGACTGGAATGAAGAGGATCACGGGCTGGGGGATTCTGGAATGAAGAGGATCAAAGGCTGAGGTATTCTGGAATGAAGAGGATCAAGGGCTGAGGGATTCTGGAATGAAGAGGATCAAGGGCTGAGGTGTTCTGGAATGAAGAGGATCAAGGGCTGAGGGATTCTGGAATGATGTGGATCAAGGGCAGACGTATTCTGGAATGAAGGGGATCAAGGGCAGAGGGATTCTGGAATAAAGAGGATCAAGGGCTGAGGGATTCTGGAATGATGAGGATCAAGGGCAGAGGGATTCTGAAATGAAGAGGACCAAGGGCCGGAGGAGTCTGAGAATGGAGTAAGCCATGGGCTGGGAGTACTGGGGTGCACGACCTAGGAAGACCCCAGCCTTAGAGAGAAAGAAAACACCAAGTCCATGAATTACATTATGTGCTTCTCCTTAGCTATAATAACGACAGGTAATTATTTTCTACAATTACATTTCTACGCTTTCCATTCTAACTGCTCGAGTTTCTGATCCCTTGTAATCCCACAGACAACCTCAAAACGACTTAATGGTCTGTTGTTACTTGAATTCCTTTTTTCTTATTACTTTATACGAAGAATTGGAAACCTTTCCAGCAGGTAATAGTACATGTTGCGTCAAAAAGTTCAAATCCATAGTTTTCACAAGTTCACCATTTCAGGTAAAGTTCACCAACACATCTCATCAGGAAATCATCTAATTACATTATGGGAAAAGTCGTTCCAATGATCAAAGACATTATCTATAAATTCTTTAGGTTTTTTTTATTGTGAATTATATCAGATTATTTTTATCAAATCCATCCGATTACATTGATATTCATAAACTATGCTTATTCATCGTTAATTATATTGATTATGATCATATCAGTATCATTCATAATTTTCTATGCTTACTTATTGTGAATTATATGGATTATTCTATCAGATTAATATGATTAATATTATTCATGAACTTTTATGCTTTTTCATTGTGAATCATATGGATTATTCTATCAAATCAATATGATTTTACATAGACTCAAGTAAGTGGGATAAATAACTATATTTCTCTGGGTGTTGAAGGAGTCGAACCTGGGACCCACCGCAAGGCCGGCCGGTTTGCCACCATGGTTCTCCTAATCCCATGGTAGCAGAACCGGCATGCTACGCGGGTTCGAACTCCCTGAGGGCGAAGTGGTACACAGTCATCATCACAGTTGTAAAGTCTGTAAAATGATAAGAGACTCACTATCAGGACGGTGCATGTGTGATGGACGAAAACATAAACATCAGAGTCGCAACCCTCTCGTCTCATCTCCTCCTCCTCTCCCTCACAGACGCAACACCTGCTCGGGAACTTGCAGTATCCCAGACGGCTTCAACGCCGTCTGCCAACAGCAATACGTCCAGAAGCGACTCATCGCCCTGGACGGCTCGGGGACCATGCTGGCCACAGACACCTTCTGGTTCCCCTCCTGCTGCGTCTGTAAGCTGAGGCAGATCGGCGGTTAGAGAGTTCTGCTGTGGCCTCGGTGTTCAGTGCAACTCCCTGCTCTCGTCTTCTTCAGAGAGTTGGAGTGGACAGTTTTCGATGCTTTAGAGAAGTTTAGTCAGTGAAATTTACCGTTCCTTATGCTAGCGATAAGATCTGAAAAAGTATTCACCACTCGTATGAGCACCATTACTAACTATGTACATATTTAGTCAGTTGGAGGCACTGTCGAATACACGGAAGCGTTAAAGACATATCAAGATAAATACTTCACCTTTTTCCACTATGGGGGGCAAAGATTTTCCACGAAATCCCGCCTGTATCTGCTGCCAATGAGAGGGAGGGCTCAGGTACTAACAGTACCAACCCTTCCCAAAGACATCATCTGATCCTTTGACAATAGGTGTGGCTCACCAATTCAATCATTTCACCAACATTCACGGTGTTTCTACTATCCTTTCTTCTGCTGGTCACCATCTGGCTGGTACCTCCTCCAATGTCTCACTAATTGTGGAGACTCAGATGCTCGAATTGTTTTCGCAGTCCTTCTCAGATCTTCAGTTCGAGGCATTGCTTGTGATTCCGCTCAGAGGATGAGTCTGTACTTACTACATCAACATGTATACATGTCTTTCAGATCTTGGAATCTCCAAACTGTGTCATGAACTGGCTTAAGATTCGTCTCGTGTCGGTAGTTTTCTCTGTTGTTCCTCCGCTTCTCCCAACTCGACCAACTCTACACATTTCTCGACTAAAGTTCCTGCCACGAGGCCCCGATATCCTGGAAAACTCAAGGAGACCCTCCACTTTGGACATTCCGTTGGTCACCACAGGGAAGGACTGAAATCCTCCCACAAAGATTGCTGCCTGTCCTCGGACGATGTTTCTATCTCTACTGAGCACATGGCAGAGTTAACCGCACGAGAAACAGGAGTGTACAACTATTCCAGTTCTAAAGCTATTTGGGCAAGGGAACCGGAATACCATAACTGGAAAACGCCTCCTCCCAACTCTCATCTTCAACCTCCGCGGAAGATCACTGCTTATACGAGGCAAAGCGTTCCTTTACATACAAAGTGTGACAGCATCTTCTACTTTTCTTCATATAGTTCTTTGACTTCTTCAACCTCATACAATTTTATGCCTCTCCTTGAAAGTCTGTTTTCGTCCAAAATGCACACTTGTCTCTCTAGCCACAAGCCAGGCGCCAGGACGAGACGGTATACCTCCTCACATCCGGACTCATGCCTATGCTTAGACCTTCTAGTGTACTGCCGAACCAGCACCTGTGCTTGCTCGTCTTTCCATCAGCTTAAAACAAAGACTTTGACTTCATCTTAGAAGGATTCATTGGCACTGTCTAAAAGAAGGAAGGTCGTTCGAATTCTCCTACTTTCTCTGACTGCTACCTCCACATTCTTCCATGTCTCCTCAAGCCTCATACCTTACCAATATCCTGAAGCCCACAATTTTTCCTCAGAGAATCAGTATGGTTCCCACAAGGTGAGAGCCACCAATGATGTCTTTCCCGATCTACTAAAGTATGACCATCCTGTCTGGGGGAAACCCTTATGACCATCCTGTCTGGGGGAAACCCTTATGACCATCCTGTCTTGGGGGGAAACCCGGAGAAAACATACTGTAGCCTTTGATATATCGAGAAGTGTGGCACTGGGATCTAACCTCCGAGTTATCTGGTTTTGGTTCCATCTCTCACTCTGCTGTCTCATGTTTACCTTCCTCTCCGGCCAGTCTGTTTCTGTGATCATTTCTCTCGCTCTTGCGCCCTACGTCATTGTTCCCAACGACTTCCTTCCAGCACATGACTAGATGCTCACATACACTGACGACTCAACAAGTACATTCCTTCACTTTAAGATCCCCTCCTCCCCCTCTGGTTCAATGCGCGTCTCGGCCCGTCAAAACTGCCTCAATAAACTTAGAGCAACATATCATTTCCCAAGGAGAACGCTCACATCCGAGCCACTCCTCGTACCTCTGAAACCCATTTCCTTCATATTTCTCTTCCTTAGACCCTTCGCAACTTGCTTATCTCCACTGCTGGCTCTGTGATTACGCCAGTCATTATGAAAATACATAGTATTACGGTAATAATTGATCTATCATAGAAACCCCTTAAGACATAAGAAAAAGACTTTCTCTAAGAAAATGGGAATCTTGTTCAGGTACCGAAAATTATCTTCTGAACAGTATCTATGGTTATACAAGTTAGATTCAAATTCTACAAACACACTTGAACGAATAGAGTCCACATTAATCCTGCTTTAAAACTTGCCCAACTTGCTTTGTGCCTCAGTCTCTGTTCTCTTTCCTTCTTCTATATATATTACTCCGGTTTCTGCCCCCGGGAAATGGCTAATTGTACATACCCCTACCATTATCTGGGCCAGGGGATTCTCGGTAAGCCAGTGCGTCGCATGATTATCTGTGGTCGAGGAGGATAAGGAGGGGAAGATACGGCTAACAGCAACGACCTGTAGCATGCTATGGCCTGTGGAATCTTGAACACCACTGTGTGGCTGTTTCAAGAGTGGATGGATGTAGCGTCCGTTTGTTTTCCTCCATTTCTAAGCTCTGGTGCTCTTGATTAGGCCACTTCTTTCATAGAGACAAAAACACTTTAAAGATTGCATCCCCCTCTTCTCTCTTTACTTTTTCTTTATCTCCTTTTCTTCGTGCTTTATGTATGACTTGATCTTAAAGTAAGCTTATACCCGTGCAATGTAGCCTACCACATAAAGGAAAATAGCAATGGTGACCCACTGAAGATTAATTCAGACTTCAAATATCAATTTTTTCAGTTTCTGCAACCTCCAAACGTAAACTGTGAGTCCACCTCGGAAAAAGTTTCAATTGCAAAACAATGAATTTTCACCTTTTTTTTCAGCCGGTGTAAGGAAGGTAAAGCTCAACCTCTTTACTCAAGACACGTCATCACTGTTTTATCGAGTGTACGCCAGTTTCAGATTATAGAGACGGTATACGTTTCAGCTTCTTTGGTAGTTCCTAAGGGAAGTCTTATAAGGTTCGAAGCTTTGGAATCCAGAGGTCATGTCTACGAGTCCTCCCTGGAGTGAAGAAAATGGACATATCCCGCTGAGGGGGTTCAAAGAAAACAGAAATGATTTATGGGTAAACTATAATAGTGAGTGTTAGCACACGAAGAGGCTCTGAACTGGGTATTTTGTTGCAGGTACAGTAGCTTTTAGATGTATAATTACATGTTGGTTGTTGTGATGCAGTATTTGTATTTGTGTTGTGTGTTTCTGAGTAATATATATATATATATATATATATATATATATATATATATATGATCCAGACGCAGAACATCAATTAAAAGTCACGATCTATTTCACCCGAGATTATAAGAAGAATATTCAGCTGGTTTGACAAGATTCTTCTTTCAAGGATAGTGCGCCTGTAGGACAGCATCTGTGTGTCGCAGTCATTGTAGGGATCCATAGTCTCCTTCTTGAGCTTTCCAAAGAGAATTATGAAATTCCTTTAGAGAAGAGAACGTGTGGAAGTGTTAAACATTCCACTTGTAGTCTGTCTATTTATGTGTTTCATGCTAAACTTAATTTATATTCAAGTCACAAGTCTTATTTTTGTAATAAATCTACGCATCTCACTTAGAACATGTTACAGTGTATATTTCAGTAGATGAAGACACATAATTGTTCCATTGTAGTACTATGACCATAACTTTGTGAAAAGTATTAAAAGATAACTAACAAAATAAAAGTATGTAAAGATTACATCTCTTTTGTGTGTTATATCACCCTCTTCCTATGTTGCCTGAACAAGAGGTTGTGCATAAAACCTAAATTCCTTGCTCTTTATGTTCTCCGAAGAGATAGTGCCTGTGATATCTGAATGTGCATTGTGGTTACTGGAAAAAACTATCTTGATAAAAACGATTACACAATCGCATAATCTTGTCCTAATTCTTATGGTTAGTACAATTACGAAGGCTTTCCTCTCATGTCAAATTGCTTCTTGCACCTTACCAAGGTAGCATCAGGAATCAAGCAACGTTGGATACTCATCTACACACATCCAGGCTCTGGATCTCATGTACTGTGTGCTGAAACCAGAGCTTACCATCCAACGCCAAGCCCCACAGCCTGCGCCACGATCTACTCCGACCACTTCATTTTCTCTGGCTCAGCACTTTGAGCCTCCTTCCCCCATATACCACGTCGATCTCATTCGTTCTAACCCATGCACGCCTCTCACCCTCACTGTTTTGGCTCCGATACCCCGAAGCCTCTTTCACAGTAAACTTCTTCCTCATTTTCTGTATCTCCAAATGCCCTGTGCTTCCTTCATTTCCGACACAGTGATCCTCAAGTCAGCCTCTAGCCGATCATCCTCGTCCAGCGTCCAATCTATTTCAGAAAACACTGGCCACTGGTCACCTCTGTCAACCATTCTGCGCTTATCATCATACCTTACTCTTACACTGGCATTCCTTATGCAAACAACTCTCCTCGAGCCTCACACACCGTTCTGAGACATTTCATTTCCAAAACCACCCCATCCTTGCTTTCTTTTGTATTCAGTGCTCAAGACTGATAATCGAAGAACATTTCTAGGACTTCAGTAACTTCAGACACACCCATATTTGCCGTAAGGAACATCGACTTCTACCAGGACCTTAGCCTCCTTTCTAGTCCCATGATTGCTTTCACAGCCAAGGATACATGTGATGTCTTGTTCACCTCCAAGTACCTGAAACACTTCACTTCGTCCAGGTCCTCCCTTGTCGAACTCACACTCAAACCATCCTGTTTCATCCCTTTTCTTTTTTACACCGCTTTATCTTACTTTTATTCGTACAACTTTCATATTCTCCTTTCACACACGCACATTTTATCAAACTTGAACAACCTGTGTCTGGAGTTTCTCTGCCGAATCTGTCATCAGATCAAAGTCATCTGCAATAGGACAGCTGACTCACCCCTCAGGACACCACCTACCTGGAGCATACTGTTAACCCAACCCTCATTCCAAGATCCTAGCATTCACTCCCCTTACCACCCGTTCCAAGAACATACCAATATGCCAAGGTGACATCTGCCACTCCCTTCACCTAGACCAACCTTCGCCTTGGATAGGTCACATTTCTCCCCACCCACTCGCGCACGCAACTTACTCTATTGATAAAATCTCCTCACTCCTTTTAACGAATAAATAGTGGAGAGAGCTGTTAAATGATTTAACAGCTCTCTTTCTACACTATCTATTCGTTAAATTCTCCACCAGGCACCTTTGTCAACATTATCAAGCGCCTTTTTTTTTCCTGGTCTATAAGTGCCACGTATAAATTCTACTCGCTCTACAAGTGTTACTCACACAGATTCCTGGAAGCAAATGCCTGCACCACACATCCTGTACCTCTTTTCAAGCTGCATTCCTCCTCCTCCTCCTCCTCCTCCTCACAAGTCAAATGCTTTGTGCCTGCCACCACCCTCTCAATCCAAGTTGCCACGTATACTCTAAAAAGACATACGTATATACATCTGTAATTCGATCACTCACTTTCGTTCCGTTTGCCCTCAGATAAGGGCTCTGTATATGCATCTGTCTGTCGCTTGGCATCGCTCCTTGGGCCATATCACACATTTTACCTGCTTCCTTAAATACCTTCCACTCCTCACTCATCTTCCTTACCTCATCTCAGACGGGGGAAGCGATGCCATGTATGTTTTTATTCATATTTCATCTCGACTCTCGCCTTTCACACGTTTCTTTCCCCAAACCTAGACACCAGCTTCAACAATTTCGCCACCAGCGCCACGTCATCAGGAAATAACATCTGACTCACCTGCAAGACCCCCTCCCTTCATAGTTATCCACGCCAGTCTGCAGACCTGCTCCTCTCTCCAAAACCTGATTCAATTTCCTCACCACCCCATCCATAAGCTAATCAAAGACCCACCTTTACCTGGAACAACTTACCCACTTCTCTTCCCACTCCCACACACGCCTTACGCTTTCCTTTCATGATCTTTTCCTTCAAAGTCGTTGGCAGTTAGCCCGCGGTAGCGCCAGAAACACCCGAGAAAAAGACCTCATTAAATCACATCCGTCGTCTAACTGTCGTATGTAATGCACAGAAACCACAATCCATAGTTGTTTCATATGCTCTGGTTCAGTCTGCTGACAGTACGTTGCCCCCTATATATCACATAGCTCAATCTATCCCGTGCGCGCTTTTCACACTCTGCATGTTAAGTTTCCAAGCACTCCAATTCAGCCCCCCTATTTTCCTTGTCCCCTCCACTTTCGAGACACCTTTGTCGATCTCTCTTCGCTCAGCCTTAATACAAATCCAAACAATTTGAGCACGCCCTCTTTAGCTGTCTTAAAGATACTGTTTTATTAGTACACCTCACTCTCTTACCCCTATCATTTCTTACTCGAGCAACCCTCCTCATTACACTAGCCTTCGGCACACCTCACCATGAGCCAGACATACATGGCAAATCCTGATACATTATATTTTCAATACATCTATCCTCTTCCGTACATTCGCTGCTATAGTTCATACCTCGTGTTCGTGCAACACCGTCAGGACTAATATGCCTTCAAACATGCTCATCTTCTTCCGAGATAGTGACTTCTCTTTCCACTTTTTCCTCAATGTTCACCCACCCTATAACTCACCTCAGCTTCCATGATTCCAATCGCTGCCATATCCAATCCTTGGTATCTAAAACACTTCACTTCCTCCAAATTTTCTCCATTTAAACTCACACTCCAATTAACCTATCTCTTTGCACTGCTAAACCCAATACCTTTGCTTTTATCCACATTTACTCTCAACCTTCTCCTTTACCACACACTCACCAAACTCTGGAACCAGCTTCTCCAGTTTCTCACTAGAATCTGCCACCAGCACAGTGTCTTCAGCAAAGAAATGACAACTCACTTTCCAGGCCGCCCACCCCAAACAAACTGCATACCTGGCCTGTCGAAGACCCTTATATTTACCTCTCCTGCATACCTGTTCTCCTCGAGACCCTTACATTTACCTCTCTTACCATCCCATCCATAACCGTATTTTACAGCCAAGGTGACATCACACAGCCCTGTCGCAAACCAATCTTCACCTCGAACCATTCACCCTCCTTTATACTTACTCGCACACATGCCTCACTCCCTTGATAAAAACACTTTACTGCATCTAACATACCTCGCCCCACACCTAATGTACTCTTATCACACGTTCTCTAAAAGACCCATAAATGGCTCAGACAAATCCTTCCGTTTCTCCAAATATTTCTCGCACAAAATCTTCAAAGCAAACATCTGATTCGCAAATCCTCCAGCACTCCTTAAGCCACATTATTCCTCCCCAGTTTGAAGCCCTGTGCAAGCTACCACCTTCTCAATCACCACTCTGGCAAGATGTACTAAAAAAAAAAATATTCATCTATAATTTGGACATTCACTTTTGCCCCCGTTACCTTCATGCAATGACACTGTACAGATATTACGCCAGTCCTCGGGCACCTCACCATGAGCCCGACATACATCGCAAATCCCAAGTCTAGAACACGGTCACTCGCTCTCCTGAGATTTTCAACTGCAATTCCATCCACCCCACTGCCTTACCACACTTATTTATACACAAAGCTTTCAGGAAACCACTTGCCATGACTGTCAGTTCGCACATATCCACGTCCCAAACACCCTGCATCTGTCACTTTATCCTCAAACATTCGACAGTCCTTCAAAGTATTCACTCGCTCCATTTCCTTTTCACTTTATCTTTGCTCGTTACCAGCTTCCCATTTGCCTCCTTGGCCGATGTTTTTATGTGCATCATGTTTTTCTGGCATTACCAACCTCCTTAAAAACAATATTTTATTTTCCTTTAATTTTGCCGATACTTGTTCACCCCAACTGTCATTTGCCTTCTGTTACAACACCTCCACCATCCTCTTGACCTCCTGCCGCTCTCTCTTGTACGTCTCCCAATCACTCGCGCTCTTTCCCTGCAAGTATTGCCCATGAACCTCTGTCTCCTCTTTCACTAGCAATTCAAAGTTCGTTGTCCCACCACTCGCTACCCTCTCTGATGAACCCCTTCCAATACCACCACCGCAAACCACACACACTTCTCTCTCGCAAATGTCAGCACTACTTCCCTAGACACCTCCCATTGCCTACCTACCCCGCTAAACCTCCAAACCTCTCAATGGAGCGATTTGAGACATCCCCTAAACTTGTATAAGGGAGAAAAAGCCATCATAACCTTGAGAAATATGGTCATATGTTATAACCCACAAGTTCGACAGTACTCATGTCGTAACTAGGGGGTTTAAGGTGTTATAGAAGACATCAACATAAGGATCAGACAAGCGAGTTCAATGACGTCATTACTGAAGAAACACAATAACAATCAACTTGACGACGTGCCATTTTCTATGCACTCCGCAGAGTTGTGACCCACATCTACATTTTTCAGTTTGAATCACAAGACTCAAACCGAACGTCAAATGCAAATTCTAACGACCTACACGCACAGAGCTAGTTTGAATAATTAACCACTATACACAATTACACAACTTCGCCTGATAAGACAAGTATTTTACGAAAAAAAAAAACTTTAAATTTTCATGATGTATTCCATTACGGCAAAGGGATAAGATATCGCCACAGATGAATATTGCATTCACGTAGATATGACATATGACACCTGCAAAGGGAAATGGCAAAGAACTAAAAGTCTTGTATTCTAAAACAAATGAATCTGCTTTCAAAATGATCATAGTTTTCACGTAAAACCCTTCATAAGGGAAAGAAATCCTGCAAAAATAAAGCCCGGTCATCTTTTATAGGACATGTAGAGACAACT
Source organism: Panulirus versicolor (assembly GCA_032361705.1). NCBI lineage: Eukaryota > Metazoa > Arthropoda > Malacostraca > Decapoda > Palinuridae > Panulirus > Panulirus versicolor. Next base: position 882 of record JAUUDZ010007505.1, on the reverse strand, counting down.
GTCTTCTCTTTCAAACATTTATTCACTTTAGATCGAACTGGTGTCATTGAGCAGGGGTAGCGCGAACTACTTTTAGCAACCCCACCGTCGCGCCACATGTAACACCTTACTAACGACCCCTTGACTGGGTGGCAGGTGACACAGTGTGACCTCACATGACCTAATAATCCTCGGGAAAGAATGTGTTTGATGGCCTAACCTACAGCTGCTCGTGCTATGTTCATCCATGACAACCATACTCGATGTTCGGTGGTGCCAGATCAAAACCTTCTGCTGTAATTTTAGATTACCTGACCATCTCCATTGAGAGGTCAGAAGATTACTACTTTAGGCTGACAGGTCTCTGATTCCATTTTGGAATAGCTCCCCCTCCCAGACCTGACCTCACCGCTTCTTAAGTACCCGGGGGTCACGAAAAGCGCCCACCATCTCCAAAAGAGGTCACCTGCATCTCAGAAGACCTTGAACACACACACACACACACACACACACTCACACACACACGACACCGACATACCATGATATAACAACCAGAAGAAAGGCCCGTGTTTGACCAAGCAGAGTTCCAATGACCTTGAGCACAACAGGTCAGTCAGGCAGCTGACTCGCCCCGAGACAACTAGTGACCATGTGACACCAGGCTCAAGCCGCCCTTAGGGCGTCTCCTCCGTCAGTAGATGTCCTAGCGTAACACTGTGGCGCCTCATCTCCAACGTCCACCTTCGGCAGGATTCGCGTGAGACGTCGCCTCCGCCTGTCACAAGCAGCAGCTGTAACAACTACCTGCGGCCATGCCCGCGGCACCCCTGCGACCCTACCACAGACTCCACGAGCCTCCTGCGACCCTACCACAAACTCCACGAGCCTCCTGCGACCCTACCA
>JAUUDZ010007494.1:0-10000 GCA_032361705.1 Panulirus versicolor | reverse complement strand
TCAGCAAAGGAGGGGTAAGAATACTAAATATGTAACCAAATATTAAGTTGTTAGAAGAAAGCAAAGAAAGAGTAGATGAAGAATTTGAAAGAAAGTTAAGTGAGAAGTTTTATGATAATAAGACACTATACTGGAAGGAAGTGGAAAAGGAAAGATGTGTATGTAAGAGTGGAAATGTTGATGTGAGAGATAAGGAACGGAAATTGCTGAATCAAAAGGAGGAAGTGAAAGGAAGATGGAAATAGTATTTTGAACTGATGAATGTGGGAGAAGGGGAGGCAGCAGTTGTTACATGCATGAGTATGGTGGGGGGAAGGAAGAGGACACACTTGCAGGGCCTATAGCAAAATGGGAGGTAAGAAGGGCTATAATGAGGATGAAGGTAAGAAAGGCACCTGGAGTGGATGGGATTATGGCTGAAATGCTGAAGTATGCAGTAGAAAGTTTGATAGAATGGATTTATCTTGCATGTAATTTAGCATGGAAACAGAAGATTGTGCCTGAGGATTGGGTGAAAGTTATTATTGTCCCTTTATTCAAGGGAAAAGATGCTAAGGATGTATGCAGCAATTATAGGTGAATAAGTCTGTCAAGTATACCAGTAAAAGAGTACACAAAAATATTGATTGGCAGAGTAATGGAAAAGACTGAATGCAGAATAAGTTAAGTGCAAGGGATTTTAGGAAAGGTAGGGGATGTATGGATCAGATTTTTGTAATAAAGATGACCATGGAAAAGTATTAAGGGAAAGGTAAGAAGTTTTATGCAGCTTTTATGGATCTGGAGAAAGCGTATAACAGAGTTGATTGGAATGCATTGTGGGATGTGTTAAGGACATATGGTATAGGGAGACAGCTGTTGGATGATGTAAAAGCCTTCTATAGAGGAGCAAATGCTTGTGTCAGAGTGGATGGAGAGCTGAGTGAAAGTTTTGGATGACTAAAAGGGGAGGGAGTGGGGGCTAGAAATCCTCCCCCCCCCCCTTTTTTTTTACTTTTCCAAAAAAAGGAACAGAGAAAGGGGCCAAGTGAGGATATTCCCTCTAAATCTCAGTCCTCTGCTCTTAATGCTACCTTGCTGAAGTGGGAAATGGCGCAAGGAAACAGATGAGGAATGGCCCGACCCACCCACATACGCATGTATATACATAAACACCCATACACGTACATATACATAAGTATACATTTCAACATATACATACATAAACATCCACAGACATATACATATATACACATGTACATATTCATACTTGCCATCCCGCCACACATGAAATAGCATCCCCTGCCCCCCTTTCCCAGTGAGGTAGTGCCAGGAAAAGACAAAAAAGGCCACATTCGTTCACACTCAGTCTTTAACTGTCGTGTGTAATGCATCGAAACCACAGCTCCCTTTCCACATCCAGGCCTCACTAACCTTTCCATGGTTTACCCCAGACACTTCATATGCCCACTCTATTCCTTGCATGCCTTTCACCCTCTTGTATGTTCAGGCCCCGATCACTCAGAATCTTTTTCACTCCAACCTTCCACCTCCAATTTGGTCTTCCGCTTCTCCTTGTTCCCTCCACCTCTGACACATATGTCCTCTTTGTCAATCTTTTCTCACTCATTCTCTCCATGTGTCCAAACCATTTCAACACAGCCTCTTCTGCTCTCTCAACCATATTCTTTTTATTACCACACATCTCTCTTACCTTTTTGTTATTTACTCAATCAAACCACCTCACACTACATGTTGTCCTCAAACATTTTATTTCCAACACATCCACCCTCCTTCACACAAACCTATCTATAGCCCATGCCTCACAACCATATAACATTGTTGGAACCACTATTCCTTCAAACATACCCAATTTTGCTCTCTGAGATAAAATTTTTGCCTTCCACACATTCTTCAACGCTCCCAGAACCTTTGCCCTCTCCCCAACCCTGTGACTCACTTTCGTTCCCATGGTTTCATCTGCTGCTAAATCCACTCCTAGATATCTAAAACACTTCACTTCCTCCAATTTTTCTCCATTCAAAATTACCTCCCAATCAACTTGTCCCTCAACCCTACTGAACCAAATAACCTTGCTCTTATTCACATTTACTCTCAGCTTTCTTTCACACAATTTACCAATCTCAGTCACCAGCTTCTGCAGTACTCACCCAAATCAGCAACCAGCACTGTATCATCAGCGAACAACAACTGACTCACTTACCAAGCCCTCTCATCCACAACAGACTGCATACTTGCCACTCTTTCCAAAATTCTTGCATTCACCTCCCTAACTACTCCATCCATAAACAAATCAAATAACCATGGAGACATTACACACCCCTGCCGCAAACCGACATTCACTTAATTTCTTACACTCCAGCCTTTGTGAGGTAATATCAGCAACAGACAAACAATGGCCTCATATGCAAACATCTACTCTCTGTCATATATAATGCATGGCCAAGCACCAAAGATTATTCCATGGTTTACCCTGGCTCAGACCATCATTAGAAAACTGTCCTCACATACCACACTGATCCAGTTTACTGTATCCCATGCATGCCTCTCACCCTCCTGCATGTTCATGCTCTGACAACCTCATTTTTTTTTTCACTATATCTTTCTGTCCCCTTCCTGGTCTCCCAATTCTCTGCTAGTGTGCTGCTTGTTCTGCATGCATGAAGTAAAGTCTTGATATAAAAGGCAAAGTATAGTGCTGAACAGTCATATTTTGAGAAAAAAAAAATGCATCAAAGAAATCATGAAAGTAATAAGATCCAACACAAAGAAATTAAAGATATGATTGTCAACAGCAAGCTCTTCTAAAAATCTTAAGACTGAAAAGAAACATTTTTCCACAAAACAGAGCACTTTCAGGCATATAAAGGCATCAAGTATTAGATTAAAGTGATTACAGACTTTGAAAGTGGAAAAAGAGAGCAGAAAACAAAAGTAGTAAAGTGAACATTTGATTTGACATGAAAATTTGTAATATGCAATATGTAATAACAGCTCATAAACTTGGTAAACATGAACAAACTAGCATAGACAGCCCAATGACCAGAATTGCTGTAAGTACAAATAGAACTCCTGTAAGGCCCATCTGGGGTAAATTTTTCAATCTGATAGTTTACAATGAGATTAAGATCTTAAAAACATATAAACATAATAAGTATGCGAGGATAAAGAAAGCAATCACATACACTGACAGTATAGTGCATTCCTAGATGGCTACTAAAAAAAATAAGGGAAAACTATATGAGATAATTGTACAAAAGATCATAACTGCCTTACTGATGAATGCAAGAACTGTAGCAAATGGTACAAAGTAGACTACAACTCACAATTCATAATTAAGGACACAAAATGTGGTCCAATGATATATGATTGTTTCAGGGATAACCTCCTCTGAGAGATTTGCAAGCAAAGCATAATCACATAAGAACTAAGAAAAACCCCAGCCAATGAAACAAATGGTTATGGGGATATCAAGGATGAAGAAATAGCAAATGAAGATAGTGACTGTGATGTACTGCAGGGAAATCAAGAGGCCATTAACTGTAACTCAAGGAAGTGTAAGGGTGGATAAAAGTAAAGAAAACATAAACCAAAACACAAGGGTAAGTCAGACACTCTAGGAGAAGGAAGTGTACTGAACAACAAAATTGATAAGACAATAAAAATTAAAGATAATTAATGGAAGATGTACATCAAATTACAAATGTTGAAATATGCATTCATTATTATGAACCAAATGTTCCACTATGGAAGCTGCCATCCAAAAGGTTATAGGAAAGATAAATGTGAATCCAATCACCCAATAATCTGCCAATCACTCAATAGTCTGCAGGCAACTTGGGACATATAATGATTGCAGGTGGGTTAGATAAGACATTTAAATCTGAAAAAGTCTTTTAAAAGAATTTCAAATGATAATGAGAGGAGAAATTTGAATTAGAATAGGTCTCATGACCAAGAATGGTTAAAGGTAACAATAAGTATATGAAAAGTTTAACATTAGAACTTGGAGAACAGAGAATGTAAACAGAACTGGAATCAGAAATTAAAGGAAGGATGGAAACACAATCATCAGAAATAAGGAAAGTAAACCAAATAAATGGATAGATCAAGATCCACATGGGAGGAGGACTAAAACCAGTGCTTTAAAACACTGTACAGCAGAAGTGCTAATGGCAACGGTAAGGACTCTAACAGAACTAAATGAGTGAAAAAATACACGAACGAAAAAGTCATAAAAAAGAAGATAAAAAAATGGAAAATATATATTCATTGTACAGGTATATCAATTTTCCAGCACTTTTGGTTCCGAAGCCTTACTGAATTAATGGAAAAAGGTGAGAACAAAGGAGGTAAGGGGAGTGGGGGAGGAACAGGATGTATTTAGGGAAGCAGTGATGACTTGAGCAAAAGATGCTTGTGGCGTGAATAAATACGTTCAGTGCTAGATATGAAAGACTTCTTCAAGTCCATAACTGAAACTTTTTGCACCTTCTTAGTTAGTTATATATCAAATTAACAGGTAGTCCTCTGAGTTATCTGTTTGCTTTCCTACTCTTACCACACTAATTTCTATGTCTCTGATCTTTTCCACCATCATAAACAGCCATGACCCAGTGGTCTTTTCCTGTTTGCATTCCCATGTATGACACCCACACACACTTTTCCCTATCAACAAAACCCTACAGCTAAAGGTGAGAAAGAACAGTGAGAGAACGTCAGGATTGTAGTATCAGTTTAACCCAAGATGTTCCAGTGTTAAGTGGGAATGCATGTCAGGAACCTAGACCTGATAGCAGAATACAATTCAGGTGGGGCTTCAGCTTAGCATAGTGACAGAGATGGTCAAACAAGGAGGAGAGTTAGAGGTAGACGTCTGCACCTGACCCAGCATTTGTAGCATTAGCAGAAGATGCAGTGGCTTCAGCAGCAGTAACAGTAATAATAGCAGATGTCTACCCTGACCTAGCAATAACGGGCTGCTCATGAGGTGCCATACCCAGAAAAACCCGAGTCACATACAAGAAGACAACTGTCAGCAGCATGTGTGAAGAGTGAGATCACTGGTAAGGAGTATCCAATACCTATGAATAAAGTGGCTGACCAGTCCTTTGTGCAGCCGGTGTTATAGAGCCTAAGTAGCAGCTGTTTGTCATTGAAGGGTCCAGTGAAATAAAGCTGCAAATTATATGGCCGACATCCACTACCTGTTCACAGTAGATATGAAAACTCCTGTAATCCTGGGTCAGGACTATTTGAGCCAGAATTTGTGCTGCATGGACCTGGAAAAGATGAAGATTCTCCATGGTGAAAGGGTTCTTTTGGAAGTCACCAAAGCACCAACTATCAAGGTTTTGGCTAAGAAGTTCATCATCATCTCCCATAAAGAAATCATTTACAGAGCAGACAAGCCTGTGTGGTCTAGGCTTGACCCAATTAAGGGAAGACCAGACACTAAGTTCACCAGGGAACTGATGGGTTGGATGTTAGTGGACAAGTAGGCATTTAAGCTCCATGTCATGATGGCTAACACGACATGGCTGATAAAGACATTGAGGGAAGTAGATATGTTAGGACAGTGGGAGAAGGCTGAACAGCTGTTGTATAGAATTTGCTAAAAAGTCAAGTGTTAGCCTGCCTAAGATATTGCTGACTTATCTCACTTCAGTGTATTGAGAGGGACTGACCATTCTGCCTTTTCTTTATTTTTTTTAGCTTTTTCAGGGTTGAGAAACCAGCTTCACATAAGTGTGTAGATGTAAAAGGTATCAAAAGCAAGATACTTTCCTTATTTAAATGTGGATATTCTTTGGAAACACTTATACAAAGTGATAACAGAGATGATGACTTGTGCCTGATTCTTAATGATGTATCACTTGTGAGATGAAGAAGCTCATTTTCTTGATCAGGTGTTAGGTTTAGCCCAACTACAGCCTCTGGTCTTTCAAAAGCATAAAGGTCTTTTACCCAGTGCTTTCCTATCTTGTAACTTCTCTTCAGGAAAGTACTGTTCAAAACTCGTTGACAAAGGATGAAGTTGTAGCTGTATATTGCATTTAATTTTCTTCAGATTTTCTTCACTGATGCTGTTTTCTTCAATATGCTCCAAAAGTGTTGGGAACTTGTAGTAAACAGGGAGATCAACTCCAAGCCTAGCTTACCACAGCATTATTGAATTCATTCAGTAACATTTATTATTGTAACTAGTTAGTACTATAATGATATTTACTAAAAGGGCATGTTTCCTTCTTTTGGTATATTCTAAAAGCTGAAAAATACTATTCATTGAGGGTTGAATGACATTTTAAATTCCTACACAGTTTATTATGGTACATATTTACAAAGTACTGTATGGTATATCAAAAACTGGCAATAATTATAAGTAATGAGTAGAAAATGTCATACTGGTTGACTCAAAAAGAAGTTTTTCAAAAACATCCCATTTTTATCTCTTACACTACAAAGGATCCATAAATGGTCTCGCAGAGTTCTAAGTTGGAGAGAAGTGTTCTGATAAATAGTAATAACTAGAGAAACATGTAAAAGAAAAATTGATGTGGTTGAAAACAGTCCCAGATGAGCCCAGAACTAAATTATTAATGCAGGTGGCAGCAGAGAGGATGAGTGTTATTCATGCGAGATGTGCAGTAAGTGCCACGCACTAGCCCTTGATTTTGGCAAAATCTCAAGTACTCATTAATAAGTATGTAGGCTGGTACGCTCTTTCCCACATACATATTTACCTACATAAATTCATCTGTAAAGATTTTCTTTACCATTACATACTATATGAAAAACAGTAAGCAATTTTTGCCAGTTTTTTGTTCAAATAAGTAAACATCAGTATTCACATTAGATGTATATAAATAATTTAAGAATGATACATTAAATTTTTCATTTTGTTATGGGACTGTAACAATTAAGAAAGTTATACTGTAAAGGGAAACAGAACTTTCTTCCTTGTAGCATTTTGTATACTAACAAATTCACAGTGCACAAATTTTATGCTAGGGAATTAAGTGATATTACCCACAAAAAATCAACAAACTTGACATCTGCACTGGACATATTACGCTTTGAATATCATTAAAATTTCCAGTGCACTGTCATTCTGCAAACATGATTTTATCCAATCTAAACCAAATTTTCAATGCATAAAACAGGTTAAAGTTTTTATGTAGATGCACTACAGTGGTTCATCCTTTCATAAAATGGGCAAACATCCTAGTACTTTGAAATTTAATGGACTAATGTAACATACTAAGATCACATTGCTGGAGAATGTATTAAAGTGATACAACTGTTTTTAACTCCAACATAATTGTACATGAAAGAAGAAGTTAATCTAGTGGGATTTTGGAGGAATCCATGCCTGAATTTTTGGTTTCGTGGTAGAATAAGGCATATATGCATCTTCGGTTCCAGTTTTATTCTCCTCATGTCCAGACTGCCATGCATAACTGGTTGGGGGAACCTGTTGATAAATGTTATGGTCAGAAACAGGAGCATGTCTTATCAGCTGAAAGCACATGAGCTGCATTTTCTAAACTTAGGAAAGTAAACAGACAGATGAAGATATTTTGATACTTAGAATTACTAAATGAACAGTCAATAAAGTAACTGTTGAACACAGATTTAGTACAAACAAAATGGGAGAATCAGTGTGGATATTCAGATCTGATCCCAAGTATTTAATTCTTTTGCTGTAAAACTCAGATATGTTCATAATCTTTTCCTCATCTGCAGTATTTGGATGTATAAGCTGTTTGATGCAGTGAGTATCTTCCTTACCTGAATGTTAGATCATCCTCTCACTAACTAGAATATACTGGGCATCTATCAGGGTATAGCTCGGCCAAGTTTAAAGTGTGTAGTATTACTAACTATACCAGTTCCACAGGGGCAGATGTTGCCCATTCTAATGTACTGTTTATGAAAGCTACATGTCTTCCTAACACCATTTTGCTTCTGAAAGGCACTATTTGCTGGATGTGAACTGCAGCCCTCACATCAGCTGCACTAAACAAATGCATGGAACAAGTCTTGTGAGATCCTTTCACATCAAACATAAGCAGAAGAAAGGCAGAACTTCTTCCTTCTCCTGGACTGAAAGACATCTAATACAGGAGGTCTGCTTCAGGACTTTTGTTTATCCCTAGGTTAGGACACAACTTTATCTTTAGACTTCCTTCAAAAGCTAAGGCAGTCCAGGCATTCTCAAAACTATTTTCTGGAAGATCCTGTTCCTTACAGGTTTCCAATAGCCTACACTCCTTTGTTGCTACCTATTCTTAAGAAAGAGGTCCTTCACAGTCATGTCAAAATCAAAAACCTTTCTATGGACCCTGCTCAACACTGGAAAGTTTTGATCAAGCTATGATTTGGTCTAAAAACATGATGGCCTATTGGGTGTTCCATGTAGGAGGTCATTTTAAAAGGAATGAGATTTAGTACCATGCCCTGAGACGAAGACCCCCTGTCCTCTGGGTGCTAATTCATCTTTCGACTATCAGATCTCAACTTCTGGCATCTTTCTCCTAGTATTAAGAATATGAGATGGTATGGAATGCAACCATTAACATTCACTGATGCACATAATTCTCTCCATATTCTTATACAGTCCAACACAGCCTAAATGTCAGTGGAAAGCTTTGAATACCACAAAAAAAGGGCCCTTCTGACCTCAGTTGGTGGCTTGTCAGCCATATGGTGTAACCATCCAAACCATTCAGCAGGAACCATTGATCCTTCATAATCTGTACCAACTCGTGGATGGTAAATTACCCATCGGTTCCTTCCTGGAAAAAAAATATAAGAGGTAACCCTATAAATGTTACAGCTGAGGATGCAACATTTCAATTTATCCCAGTAGAATGTATCACTAATACGTATGGCACTTTGGAATATCCCGGTATCATGCACAGTATATTTCATCTGAAAACTAATGACGACAACCACTCACCTAGCGTAAGCTGCTTGTTTTCATAGTACTTGTTGCCCAAAGCATCCTCACCAACAAGGATGCCATCTTTCAGGTCATTTGTCCTGTAAATGTATTAATGTAAATCAAGTAACCCATTACTCAAAGCAACTTTTTTCACATTCAGAAATGATTTGCAAAAATGCTCATCATGTGCACCTATAACCAAAGACAGGTCTTTCACTTCCTCCAAAATATGTAAAAGTTTCCCTTGTCTTTTCTTTTTCCGTTTCATAAATCTCTCTGTATTTCAATTAAGGCCCGGCCTTGATGTGGACTTATGTCTGTGACTGAAGCCTTCGACATAAAGAGAAAACATGTTATATGACTAATCCATGCTGTTCTTACATGTTACACACATTTACAAAGTAATTGCATCAGTAGAGCAGCAGACCATAAACTGCAGTCATAAACGTAGAAAGTGTAAGCCCTCTTTCAGTTCACACATTATACATCCATGATATGTTCAAGAAAGTAAATATTATGAGATAAAATGATGGTAAGAGGTGGGGAGGGGGTTGATAAATATCAAGGAATGACTGTTGGTAATGGGCCAAAGTGTCTAGAAATTAAATGAGACAAAATGTTAAAGGAGGGGGGGGGGGGGGGTGTTTTTTTAATAAAAAGGATTGACAACTGGTAATGGGCCAGTGTCTAGAAATTAAATGCTGGTAGGGGCCTTAGTGTTGATAAATATCACAGGCTCAAATTATGTAATATTCCGGATGAATGAGACAGTTTAGCCCTTACCATGGATATGTGCAGTGGAAATTCCCTAAACTGCATACCATTTGTGGATCTCCTATTGGTATCCTTATAATGGAGACAAGAGGGTCTCAGACTAAATGTTGGTAGGGGCCTTACTGATGATAAAATCACAGACCTAAAGTATGTAATATTCCAGATGAATAAGACACTTTAGCCCTTACCATGGATACGTGCATAGTGCAAATTCCCTAAACTGTATACCATTTGTGGATCTCCTATTGGATCCTTATAATGGAGACAAAAGGGTCTCAG
>JAUUDZ010007483.1:0-11706 GCA_032361705.1 Panulirus versicolor | reverse complement strand
CAATGGACCGTCAGAACTGTGGTACACTGACACCAATGGACCGTCAGAACTGTGGTATACTGACACCAATGGACCGTCAGAACTGTGGTATACTGACACCAATGGACCGTCAGAACTGTGATATTGACACCAATGGACCGTCAGAACTGTGATACTGACACTAATGGACCGTCAGAACTGTGGTACTGACACCACTGGACCGTCAGAACTGTGATACTGACACCACTGGACCGTCAGAACTGTGGTACTGACACTAATGGACCGTCAGAACTGTGGTATACTGACACCACTGGACCCTCAGAACTGTGATACTGACACCACTGGACCGTCAGAACTGTGATACTGACACCAATGGACCGTCAGAACTGTGGTACTGACACAAATGGACCGTCAGAACTATGGCACTGACACCAATGAACCCTTAGAATGTGGGACTGACATTAATGAACCCTGAGTACTGTGAGACATTACCGAACCCTCAGAACTCTGGAACTGACACTACTGAACCATCAGAACTGTGGTCTTGAACACTACTGAACCCTCAGAACTGTGGTCTTGAACACTACTGAACCCTCAGAACTGTGGTCTTGATCCCACCAAACACTTAACCCTGTGGTTTTCACACAAGTGAACCCCTGGAATGTGGTCTTTACAATCCAAAGGCCTTAACAGAATCAAATCTTCAGTTCTGTAGGCCCGACCTTATAAAACCCACAGAACTGTGGTCTTCATGAACCCCTGAAACTGTGGTCTTCATCAACCCTTAAAACTGTGGTCTTCATGAACCCTTAAAACTGAAGTCTTCATGACCCTTAAAACTGTGGTCTTCATGAAACCTTAAAACTGAGGTCTTCATGAACCCTTAAAACTGAGGTCTTCATGAACCCTTAAAACTGTGGTCTTCATGAACCCTCAAAACTGTGGTCTTCATAAACCCTTAAAACTGTGGTCTTCATCAACCCTTAAAACTGTGGTCTCCAGACTCCTCCTTAAACTCTTAAAACTGGGGTCCGTCCTCTACTAAACCCCCCCCCCCCGCCCCCCCAGAATGTGGTCTTCACATCATAAGGTCTTAACAGTATCAAAAAAAAGCTTCGGAACTGTAGCTTTGACTCTTGGAAACCCTCGGAGCTGTGATCTCGAGAGACTCAATAAAACCATGGATCAGACGTTGCTGGGCCACTCAGGACGGTGGTCTTCGTCTTACATCAAGAATCCCCAGAACTTCGTTTCTGACGCCACTGGTCCTCCAAACACTGGACAACGTCGCTGCTCAAATCCTAGTATTTCTGAAGTCACTGTTCTCGCTCCGCCAAAACTATGGCTTCGATGGCAGGAGTCGGGGAGGGGTTCGCTCCGCCAAAAGTAAGGCTTCCATGGGAGTGTGTGTATATGTGTGTGTGTGTGTGTGTGTGTGTTCATTCACAACTCAATATCCTGTGGGAGGGGAGGGGATCTGTTGTGAATAACAAATTGAAACAATAATACAATGGTTCAATTTGCTACAACGTTCCTTGGGGGGAGACGGCCGATTTACTCCACCGGTCGTCGTGAGATGGTCAGTCTCCGTGTGTGTGTGTGTGTGTGTGTGTGTGTGTGTGTGTGGAGGCAGTGATGTTCCGCGGCGTGTGCTATACAGCAGACGCTCTGCTGTGTGCACTGTGATCACTTGATACGACACAAAACCTCCGTTATCCGTGGAACCATCAAGGTCTGTGTACTACCCGACCTCCAGGCAGATATACATCACCATGTCATACGCATGTGGCTAGGTTTCGTCAATACCCACAGTCTGGATGTACAGCTATATATGTGTATTTAACTATTTGCACAGTGTGGGGATAGCGTTCTACACGTGTGTGTGTGTAATCATCTAATTGCACCGTGCGGGGAGGGAATTCTACACTCGTGTGCCCTAACAACTGAATTGTTTCTGCTGTCATTAAAATCTTTAAACTACTATGTGCCGTCCATATTCACAATACCATTATATAGTTTGTTCCGTTCATCTACCAGTCCTACACTATAAGAGTATACATACACACACACACACACACACACACATATATATATATATATATATATATATGTATCATTTCGAACAAGTTGTTTCTTCCATAATTTCATGGTATGGTTTCTGTCTCTCCTACCCTCGGAGAATTGTCCGATGTTGATTTCATGAAAGCGGCTTCAAAAACTTAAAGGGTGTTATCAGGTCAGGTCACTCCTTAACCTTCTTTCATCCATGGTGGGCAAAATTAAGACCTCATAACCCTTTCCCAGTAACCTAGCTTTCTTAATTCTGGTACCATCCTCTGAACTTTATTAGTTCTTCACGCTCCTTGAAATGCGGAGACCCAAACTTGAAAAAGTATATTCTTGCTTTGGCCTAATGTAAGCTCAGAATAGCTTGCTGAATATGGCCTTATCCATAGACAAGAACTCCACTCTAACATTTGCCAGGAGGCAGTCTGTCCCCTTTACTGGGCTCCCAAGGTGGGTTCTGGTGACAGGATGGGGACGAGGTCCATTCCCAGGTCTCTTTCGGACTCTGGCGACAGGTTAGGGACGATGTCTACCCCCAGGTCACCTCACTCACACACACACACACACACACACACACACACGGTATTTTCCAGTACTCAGAAACCTATGCTCAAAAGTTAAGAAGGAGCTTCAGCCACAACACGGTGAGGTGCCTGCACGCCAGTATTGCCAGTTGTAACACACCTGTGGGTGTTGATGAACACTGTTCCATATGCCGGACCATCCTCAGACATAAACCATCTTATTAATGCAATTTGAAAGCCTGGCAGCGTTACTGATCTTATGAACTCAATCTAAACCTGGACATTATGTTATAGTCTTGAAAACTATGTTCAAATGTACCATTTTCCTCAGCAAAACACACATCTTATTCTTTATCAACTTCCTCAAAACGTACCCTAGATTCCCACCTACATGTGTACCTAAAGTCTTAATCTAACCACAATATCGTAACCCTGATGTCTATTCTTTCCATATTTACGGGAGCGAACACGTTTAAATGCCTCATTATACCACTTAATACTCCTTCTGCAGTCGTTCATATCCTTAATTTCCAATAACTCCTTCCCTCTAAGGAATCGCTGGACAATATGCTTATTCCCTGAATCAGACCAGCTCTGGAACTTGTGAAGGTCCCCTTGTAGGTGTATGCAATCCTCGTGCTTGTTTCCCCTCCTTCATGACTATAGTATCATCTGCAAAAATATTCGGTAGGAGGTCAATCCTCCTGGCTAGTCATCTACATAAATCAAGAAAAGCACCGTGTGTGTGATTACTATTTATGTGTTCCGGGAGAGAGAATCTGACACTTGTGTTGTCCCATCTCTTAACTTTGTATATAATTACCAAGCCTTTAATCCTGAGTGTGTATGCGCGCGCACACACACACACACAAACCACTCTGAGGCAGGTCCATACCATACACTGATCAAATAAGAGAAACGGTCCCAAAGCAGAACCCTGCGGTACTCCACTAGTGAATTCTACTGATTTCAGAAAACCTCCTCTGACGTGCGTCCAATAAGAGAGCCTTCTCTCCGTTGAATTAGGAACCCCGTTATTCTTGCCTGGTGATCCTGCATCTTAGCCTTCCATGTGACACAGTGGCAAATGCTTTCAGGCAGTCCAAAATAAGTTAGCCTTCCATGTGCCACAGTGTCAAATGCTTTCGGAAAGGCAGTCTAGACTTAGTCAGGCTTCCATGTGCCACAGTATCAAATGCTTTCAGGCAATAGTACAGATACCTGGCTTAAGCTGTGGGTGTGTGAGTGTGCTAACAAGCAGGAGCATCAGACATGGTAGGACATATATACAAGGTTAATAACTGGGGCAACACTAGGGTGTTCAACTCTCTCCCAGTCACAAACAAAGTAATCACATGAGCCAGGACTGCAGTGACTATCAAGTTCCCGCCAATGAGCCCAGATTGCCTTCGTTTTTCTTCCCCTGCCTCACATACACGCGGGCTGCTGGCATCCAGTCCACAAACGCCCGACCCTCCCCATCTTACACATACCACTTGGCAGTTGGTAACTCACACGAACTCTCTATTCTTAACTCTTGACGTCCCTGAGGTTGGAGGTACACGCTAGCCTTGCCTGATAGGTGGAGGAAAAAAAATATCTCGCCGCGTATCCCTCTACTCCCCATAGTATACAAAATAGGCGCATCATGCGTGACTACATAACGACAGACACCAGCGACTCGCCTGTGAGCGATCATGGTCCAGAGTTCACCGTCATCGTGATTTTGTGGAATCTCTCAGGCCAGTAATGATGTCGGCAAGAGCCGCTCGGTTAAGGCACTATCTCACCCATCCACCCCTCCAGGGCCCACCCTGACCCAGTCTAGCTAGGCGCTCACCCACATCACCACCGGCACCCCACCAAGTCATGGGATGTTAGTACACGTACGTGTTATCTTGTACGACGTTAGGTTAGGTTAGTGGTAAACGATGGCGTGGGTGAGGGTGTATAAAGAGGTTCCATGAACGTAAAATGATCATCGCGTGACGCAATCGTGTACAGTCTGTGCTACGATTACGAAATCCTTGCTGACGCCTCACATTGGCATCATCACGGGCTGGGGAGGCCACCCGCTCACCACACATAGACGTCGGGGAGGGCTGGGGAGGCTATCTACTCACCAGGCACAGGCGGGAAGGGCTGGGGAGGCCACCCCACTCACCAGACATAGGCGAGGAGGGCTGGGGAGGCCTCCCGCTCGACAGACCTAGATGGTGAGGTCTGGGGAGGCCACTCACTTACCAGACACAGGCGGGGAGGGCTGGGGAGGCCATCCCCCGAACGATCACTAATGGAGAGGCACCAAAAAACACTATACCTACTAACAGAGAGCATCCGGGCCGGGGAAGACGAGGGGGGCATCAAGGTTTAGAATCTTCTGTTTCTCCTGAGCCGCCTACATCCATAACAATCGTCAAGTGAGGCTTGATAAAGAGAAACTTTCGGAGCGGGATTGTCCTTAAGTAGCCCAAGGGCAAGGGGTTGGGGTGTGGCGGGCTGGAGGCCACGGTGCTCGGGGGTTATGATATGGCACTAACATGATAAAATTCTGGTGTTTAAGTACTAAGGTGGTCGAGTCTTCAGGGGTTGAGGGTATATAGCTCAGGAGGTCGAGTCTTCAGGGATTGAAGATATATTGCTCAGGAAGTCGAGTCTTCAGAGGTTAAGGGTATATTGCTCAGGAGGTTGAGTCTTCAGGGGTTGAGGATATATTGCTCAGGAGGTCGAGTCTTCAGGGGGTTGAGGGTATATTACTCACGACATTGAATCTGCACAGGTTGAGGTATACAACTCAGGTGGTCATCAGTAGGAGAGAGATTCTAGTGGTCGTGAGGTGTCGTTCTGTAAGTGTTGCAACCACTGACCTCATGAAGATCAAGTGTTCTCAAGAAGAGATTAAATTTCACTGCTGCAATTACGGTCCTTACGGGACGTAGTCAAAGCGGCCGGGTCTGGGCCGGGGCGAGACTGTCAATGAACTAAACAGCTGATCATCTGTTACACAGGGACGAGAACGGCGGCGGGGACTCAAGGGTGGCCACCATGGCCGACGGTGACGCCGGGGACATACGCGTGGTGCGGCCCGCCCTCACTGTGGCGCACAGGTCTCAGAAGTACCGCTGTAGAGACACCGACAAGAGAGGTAAGTGTGGCCCATCTGTGGTCGAGCTGTTCTCAAATGTAGCGTTACAGCAGCCAAGTTAAGACGTGAGTGAGGAAGGGCAGCAGGTACAGCAGCGTGAGGAGCAGCCGGCCTGACTTGGTAACATTATATGCTGAAGGGCCCGCCCCGTGGTAAGGGAGAGGCACGACGGCATGTATGGGAGGAAGATCCCCGTGTCAGTCGCCCTTGAGAGACACACCGTAAGTGATGGGCGTGTCATGTAGTAGCTCTACACGCTTACGAACGCAGTAAAATGATTAATTACGTCATGACTACGAATGCGGTCGTATGTTAACGGGTAAAGGGAGGAACAACAGTGAACCACAGACAGTATACGACGGAAAGTAATTACTCTTGTTTCCAGCACACTCCATACTTATGTTCCAGGTGTACGCGTGCGGGTGAATGGACGTGTGCGGACGTGGTGCCAGTGCTCACGCCAGCGCGTCTGGGAGTCGATGGCGACACGCCTGCCGATTCTGGACTGGCTGCCCAGATACAGCCCTCGAGCCGCCCTGCTCGGGGACTTTATTGGCGGCGCCACCGTGGGCATCATGCACATCCCGCAAGGTAAAGAGAGCCAAGAGTCAGCTTAGGAGGCCCCTCTGGCCTGCTCCTGAGACACTTTGCAAAGAGAAGGTGGACGAGATCATGGGGAAATTCTCCATACAAACACGACTTACAGTAACAAGAACACTAGACATAACAGCACAAGGAGGAGGATATAAAAGAGGCAGCAGTTGGTACACACGAAAAAAAAAGTATCTTCCCGGATAGGTCCGATGAATTTCGAAATAATCATGGTAACCTCACTTTAATTCCAACGAAATATGAAAGTAATATAACATTTGCGACGGTAAATGACAGGATATGTCTCTAGCACTCGATAAATTACAATATCATGAAAGCATTTTTCACAATCCTTCCTCTCTGGTGTCATAGTTTCATGAAAAAATTCATAAGATACTTTTTTTACAGTGTGTACGTACAACACACCAGCAAGAACATTATCAACATTAATATTGTGTGTAATAACCAACTGTATTCAGGTATATAGTAACAGTAACCTACTGTATGTACTGTATTTAGGTATATAGTAACCTACTGTATTTACACAACTTACAACAACTTGAAGAGGATGATAACCATTCGATTACTATCGAGGGGAACAGATCTACTTTCACAACGGCTGATTCTGCTCTACAACTGCTATTACCACTACCACTACTACTACTGTCAGTGCTGTTGTACCAAAGGTTACAAAAGCCAATGCCACTGCTCTTTCTAACCACTGATGCTGCTGCTCCTGTAGTGTTATTGTTACTACTACTACTGCAACTACTATCCCTCACGCGGCCACCAAAACCCACCATTACTACTCTCTCTACAATGACATCAACTATTCACATTTCTTATCTCTCAGACATTTTTTCCCCAGTACATCATGCATCCTCAGCGAGGTGCTCACAATGCATTCATGTTTGCAGGGATGGCGTACGCGCTGCTGGCCGGCCTGCCGCCAATCACAGGCCTCTACATGGCCTTCTTCCCCGTCCTCATCTACGTCTTTCTGGGCACCTCCCACCACGTCTCCATGGGTCAGTCTTCCTCGAGTGTGTGTGTGTGTGTGTGTGTCTGTGTGCAATATTGGACAAATCTAACAAGCAATTCATTAAGTCATTACTATAGTCTTCCATTTCAGGTGATATTTGTATATCTAAGTTTAGATGCTGATGCAGCACGCGTGATCAACACAAGAGTAGCCTTTTATAAAACACCCACAAAACCTGACGACAAATATTTTTTCAGTCGTGATCATGTAACGAAATCTCTATACAACGTCTTCCTTTCCCCGGCAGGAACGTTTGCCGTGGCCTGCCTCATGATGGAGAAGGTGGTAGGGGAGCTGTCCACCGTGGAGCCAGGAGGGACGGCCTCCCCACCGCTCTCCAACACCACCGTGGAAATGCCGACCAACGACTCAACCTTCCCGGACGACCTCACCACCCGCTACACCTCGCAGCAGGTGGCGGCCGTCCTGGCCCTCATGGTCGGGATATGGGAGGTAAGCTGAACCTACCAATGCTTCTTTTTCGTCATGCTTTACGTATTCGTCCGTCCGGCTTCATGATATGAACACCTCGAGCTGTCAAGAGTAGAGTGGTTAGCGTAGCGTTCCTTTCAGGGGAGAGTAAGTCATACATAGGTTAGCATTTGGATCTCCCTATATCTATAGACCTTAGAGGATACTCTCTGGATCTTCCTATATCTATAGACCTTAGAGGATACTCGATGGCCACCATTACATGGGGACAAGTCAGTATCTCCAAGTACCACTTGCGTGTGTGTAACAACCAGGCCTCCCTGATGTCTGCAAATACCGATTATGCACTTCCCTTCATGTGACGGCATCATAATTAGGCTTTCCTGATATTCAGTCCCAGTAGTGTTGCAGACGGTAGATATCTATTTCTCCTTGTGTTCTCAAGTATCTATTTATCATACCACTGTGGCCAGTACCCATGATATTTGTAGGCATCTTGCTGATACCCCTCATATATATACATGTGCGCCATCACTGTAAGTCTTCCCTCATACAGACGTCTCTCACATATACCTAAAGTGATGCACCACAGACATATAATATCGTGGCACTTCCTGATGTTTGCCTCTGGGCTGGTATGTGAATGTGGTTTTCCTGGTGTATGCAGGTATCACTAGCGGTGGTGCAGCTGGGGGAGCTGTTCAGCATGTTCCTCTCCGACATGCTCGTCTCCGGCTTCACCACGGGCGTCGCCTTCCACGTCCTCACCTCGCAGGTCAAGTACCTCTTCGGTGTCCCTGTTCCTCGCTACAACGGACCCTTCAAAATCATCTACGTAAGTCGACAGACCTGCCAAACGATCGACTGCAGACTCCCTCACCACACTGGGGGGTCTGTAATCTAAATATGAAACACTTCTTTAAAAGCTGTATGTGAACTAGGCCGCTTGTGTGCAAATCTATTAATGCTTATGGATAGGGGAAAAGAGTGCTTTTCAAGGGGGGATTTAGTAATATCTAATTCTAAATGTATTTACTAATGTTTTATTTAAGAAATATGAGGCAAGATTCTTCCCTTTTTTCCCCTGCTTTATCATATCCTGATTTCCAAGGAGAGCGTTAGGTCAACTGTAATGACTGAGATATTGCCTTCCCTCCTCCTCCACCAGACGTACTGGGACCTGTTCCAGCGGCTGGCCTCCGCCAACCCGGCCGTGCTGATCATGTCCGCCGTCAGCATCGTCATCCTCGTCTTCAACAACGAAGTGCTCAAGGTGGGAGCCCCCCCGCCCCGTCTGACGCTTCAGTCTCTCCCAGAGCACATGTCCTCAGCTGCTTCCTCCTTTCCAGATCACCTGTCCTCAGCTGGCCATCCCTTCCATATCACCTGTCCTCAGCTGCCCATCCCTTCAAGATCACATGTCCTTAGCTGGCCATCCCCTTCCATATTGCCTGTCCTCAGCTGGCCATCCCTTTCCATATTACATGTCCTCAGCTACTCACTCCCTTCCAGATCACCTATCCTCAGCTGCCCAGTCCCTTTCAGAATTCCTGCCCTCAGCTGGCCATCCCCTTCCATATCTACTGTCCTCAGCTGGCCATTCCTCCCCAAAGCACCAGTCCTCAAAGAGCCATTCCTTTCTTAGATCATCCGCTGTTCAGTGTTACGTCACCTGTTGTCTATGTTACAACACTCTCTCTCTCTCTCTCTCTCATGTCACAACACACACGCAACAGACGAGCTTTACAAAGATGTACTCATGGATGTTACACGAGTCCCCTCCTCCCTTCCTCCCTCCTCCGTCCCTCCCTCTCCCAACTTCAACCCAGGGTCTCAGCCACAGTCAGGAGAGAGAGAGAGAGAGAGAGAGAGAGAGAGAGAGAGAGAGAGAGAGAGAGAGAGAGAGAGAGAGAGAGAGAGAGACCAGGACCACAAGCTTCCCACACACCCCTCCAAAAGCTATAGCGAGTGTCCCCCCCCCTCTTGATCGTTGCAGCCGCGGGCGAAGAAGTACACCAACCTGCCCATCCCGATCGAGCTCCTGGTGGTCGTGGTGGGGACGGCCGTGTCCTACCTGGCCAACCTGGAGGGGAACTACGGCGTCCGGGTCATCGGGGACATCCCTACAGGGTGAGTCTCCCCTCTAGTCTCCCACACTAGACACACACACACACACACACACACACACACACACACCTCGTCATCACTCAGTTATTGCACCGGTGTTACCAATCTCTCGTGGTCGGTGGGAGATTAAACACCTGTCCTCCGCCACTGTTGACAATTTTCCGTGTGAAAACCCGGTGAATTACACAACTGACACTTTTGACAAATTATTATGGGGACAATGCCTACAGTACCGGCATTAATATACCTGTCAACAACTCATTCGTGATACTGAATACTGAATTTAAAACAACAATTTTTATAGAAATGGTGTCAAACCACTTGGGTTTTATTGGTCACGTTTTCATGTAAACTCAGGAACACAATTTTTTTTCGGGTCAGACTTGAACTGTGGTCGACTGGTAGACCAGAGCAACTCCTGAGTTGTCCTACAGCCAACCATCTTTGATCATACACGACTCCATCTCACATCCATCTCACATCCACGTCTCCCCTTGATATGTTTCTTTTGTGCCAAAGACAGACTCGAATCTTTATGACCATCAGGCTGCTCCAGGATTGTTCAGTGTTCACTCGGTGCTTCACTTGTCACCTCTGATATTCACTCGGTGCTTCACTTGTCGCCTCACCCTGCAGCCCTCATAACCAGGTCTTCACAGGAGTTCCAATACGGACTGACATCATTTTTTCCCCCATCCTTCCCACGACACGAACACGCCCTGGCCAGGCTGCCGACCCCGTCTACGCCGCCGGTGGAGCTCCTGCCCGACGTGGCCGTCGACGCCTTCATCATCGGCGTCGTGGGCTACACCTCCACCTTCTCCATGTCCAAGATCTTCGCCCGGCGCCAGGGCTACTCCGTCGACGCCACACAGGAACTCTATGCCCAGGTAAACACACCCGCCGTCGTGCGCCCCCACGATCTATGGGGAAATACTGCTGGGGAGGTCAATGTCCCGGAGTGTCAGGAGTTTGGCCAAGATAAGGAGTTAAGGTCATCTTTCATTACTGTCTGAACTAGAAAGATAAAGTTAGATCAAGTCCCGGGAGTTTATCAACGTTTGCTAATGTGGAAAACGGGGAAAAATGGTTAATTAAAGATGTTTTTATAAGGTATGATATATTAGGTACATATCATAAAGGAACGACCACAATCCGGCCTTTGCAAGGACTGAACAAATCATCATCTTAAGAATATATTGAAATATTTCTGCTAAACCAACTGTGTTCGGGTCTTCTGGTGGGTAAAACAAAACAAAAAAACGTTACATTAAAACAATATGCTCTATTGTAGGCCATAGGACATAGGCGTTATAATATTCTTGCGTTAACTAAAAGATTGATGAAGTCAAATGAATGCTGTGGTTCTCGGTGTCAAAAACGCGAGAATGTCGTATCTCTCTGGTCGCAGGGTCTGAGCAACATGTTCGGGTCGTTCTTCTCCTGCGGGCCGATGGCCGCCTCCCTCTCCCGCTCGCTGATCCAGGAGGCCGTGGGCGCCGCCACCCTCCTCACCGCCCTCATCTCCTGCGTCTTCATCGTCCTCATCCTGCTCTTCGTCGGCCCGGCCTTCGAGACCCTGCCCAACGTGAGTCACCTCACATCTTGTGTACATAGATAGACAGATAGATAGATAGATAGATAGATAGATAGATAGATAGAGATAGAGAGAGAGAGAGAGAGAGAGAGAGTAGGGGTCAATTTCAGTATCACATACACACACACACACACACACATGTCGGGAGGACACATCAAGACACGTATATAAAAAAAGAAATAAATAATGATCACTTGCATTG
>JAUUDZ010007472.1:0-11707 GCA_032361705.1 Panulirus versicolor | reverse complement strand
CTAGGGATATCCTTATTGTTACTAAGAAACGTTGCTATTATTGCTATGGATATCCTTATTGTCACTAAGAAACGTTGCTATTATTACTAGGGATATCCTTATTGTCACTAAGAAACGTTGCTGTTATTACTAGGGATATCCTTATTGTTACTAAGAAACGTTGCCGTTATTACTAGGGATATCCTCATTGTTACTAAGAAACGTTGCTGTTATTACTAGGGATATCCTCATTGTTACTGAGGGAAGGGAGAAGAGCTGATGTTGTTGAAGAAACCCGCCACTTTTGTTGCAGATGCCCGCTGTTCCTGGGCACACTATTACTGTTCCTGGGGATACTGTTGCTAGGGAACACTATTACTGTTCCTGGGGATACTGTTGCTAGGGAACACTATTACTGTTCCTGGGGATACAGTTGCTGTTGTTAGGGAACACTATTACTGTTCCTGGGGATACAGTTGCTGTTGCTAGGGAACACTATTACTGTTCCTGGGGACACAGTTGCTGTTTCTAGGGAACACTATTACTGTTCCTGGGGATACAGTTGCTAGGGAACACTATTACTGTTCCTGGGGTTACAGTTACTTTTGCTAGGGAACACTATTACTGTTCCTGGGGACACAGTTGCTGTTGCTAGGGAACACTATTACTGTTCCTGGAGATACAGTTGCTGTTGCTAGGAACACTATTACTGTTCCTGGGGATACTGTTGCTAGGGAACACCGCTGCTCTTGCAGGGGGAAGCCGCTACTTTCGCTAGGGTCACTGCCAGGGTTGCTAAGTTACACTGCAGCTGAAGCTTAGGCCACTGTCACCGCAGCTTAAAAGAGCTGTCGTTGAGGATACTGCGATGACCACCGGGAGGAAATACAACGCTACTCTTGTTGGAGAGTTGGAGACAGAACCCATTTTGTTGGAGCGGCTGAGGACGACTATTTATTGTTCCTGGGTATACTGCCACTGCCATGGGAGTATTCCTAGTATCAGTGGTTGTGAGGAGTTTGTTACTGCTGCTACTGATGATATCGCGACTTCTGCCCTGGAACGGTCTTTGTAGACACTGTAAGATGGCTGCCGGGAATGTAACACTGTTGCCATAGGGATCACTAACGGTGGCTGGCAACGTGACCTACTACTGCTGCCGTTGATCGTGATGCCGCTGAGGGGAGAGAGAGAGAGAGAGAGTTACCGCGGGAGACCTGACGCGTCATGGGGACGTTCTAGTGCCGTTGGTGGCGACATAAACATGTCTTCAGTGTAGACCTGAGCCGCTCGCGTTCGAATGTATAAATAAACCACGTTCGGCGTTGTTGTGGGTGCCAGCCAGCAGTGTGAGGTCCCATTTTCCTCCTCCCTACTCGACCTTCCCCCTCCCGCTCCTCCTCCTCCTCCTCGCCTCCAACCCATGAAGGGGAGATAGAGAGATGAAAGATTTATTGGTCGTATTAAGATACGAAAGCGTATGAAACTAGATTAATGAACAGACCAGTCAGTGTGTTTCCGGGTCATCATCAACATGTACAAGGATGTCTTCTTTAATACGTGTGGAAGCTTTCATGGAGACGCGTATTAGCCCACATAATGGACCAGTTTTTTTCATGATGATGATGATGTAATTAATGAGAAAACGTGCCCATTATCTGGAGATTGTTAGGTTTTCAAGGTGGTGAATGCTTGGTGGGGAGGGGGAAGGAAGGAAGGAACGGCGTGGGGTGGGGGCAGTTGGTTAATTTGCCAGTCCGTCCTCAAGCTGCAGCTTATGTGTGGGGGAATCACACCAAGTCTGTAATTCGAGTAGATAATTCACACACTCTCATTCCTGGGTAAACCTTCCGTCTTGAGAGGTGTTGTTATCGTGTGGGTCTGGAGGCACAGGAGGGAGTGGATGGGTTGTCCTCGTGGTGAGGATGTTGTTATGGACAGACATGTCGCGACCGTAGAGCATGGTAGATGGCCACTTCCCAGGAAGCATATCACACGACCTACACTCCCAGCAGGTACACCCTAGTAGCCATACCTCAGTCGCCGTCCCTTAGCACCCAGTTCCCAGCACCCACAACTCTAGTGCCCACGTCCTAGCAGCCATAGCCCAACACTCACCCGCACCCCAGCAGTGACACTCCAGTGTCCACACTCCAGCAGCCCGCCACACCCCAGCAGTGACACTCCAGTGTCCACACTCCAGCAGCCCGCCACACCCCAGCAGTGGCACTCCATTATCCATACCCCAGTAGGCTGCCACACCCTAGCAAGGCGAGACGTTATCTCCCTCCCCTCTACTAACGCCCCACACCAGTAGAACCAAACAACGCGAGTGGGAGTTGGGTGGGGAGAATGGTCGATCATTGCCAAAGTTTTCAGGCTGGACCATGTGCAATCATTTGAAATTCCCCAATTAATGCACACGCTGGTAGTGCCACGAATTTTGTATGCGTAATTTCGAGCCTTATGGCGGCCTGTGGCAATAATGTGTGGTCTGACCTTAGCCCTGCCAGTGGTGCTTCTGGCGTTGGCTTTTTACGGTTAATATCAGAACTGATCTGAGCACTTTCTTACTTCCTGTCTCTCAGTGGCTTTACTCTCACGAAAACTTTTGTATTTTTCTCTTCTATATTCTTATGTTTTTTAGTCTATGTTCTTTGAAAGTAAGCGCTTCAGTTATCCATGATTTGTATTCGGCTTTCTCTTGTGGCAGTGTAGAGTGTGAGGGAGTGGGGGAAATACGTGGGAGGAAAGGTGAGGGAGACAAAGAGACCGTAGTAGCCAGCACTTTCGGCAGAGTTCCTCCCCGTCACCTTCACTGACTGTAGTGAATCACCAGCAGTGAGATGTTGACTCTCTCTCTCTCTCTCTCTCTCTCTCTCTCTCTCTCTCTCTCTCTCTCTCCGATGGGAGTTCTCTGCTGTACAGGAACTTAAGGGGCTGTCTGACTGCTGTGCACCAACGGAAGGCTGTTACCTGCTGCACACACCCAAGGGAGGACGTCACCTGCTGCAACAACTATGGTGGAGCACTGATTGCTGCATAGAAACAGAGGGATGCTGACTGCTGCACACAAACAGAATGATGTTCGCTGCTTGCGCGTCAACAAAGGGGCGTTGGCTGGTACACTCCAATAGAATGACGTTTTCTCTTGCACACAAATAGACGGGAATTTCCTGCTACATTATAATCAGTAAATGTTGACTCCTGTATATCAACAGAATGACAATGGCTGCTGCACACCACAAATGGAAGGGCATTGATTGCTGCACATAAACAGAAAGACGTTGACTGCTTCATTCAAACAGAATGACGGTAGCTGCTGCGCATCAACGGAGGGACACTGAATGCCGCACTCAAACAGAATGACACTGGCTGCTGCGCACCAACGTAGGGGCGTCGACTACTGCACGTCAACAGACACAGTCTGGCAAACAGCGACCTAGACAGTCGGGTGGCGCGACCCCGTGGGCCAGATGAGCCGCCCACACCCCCGGGTCGTCACGCCCGCCCGCCCCTCGCACAAATGTCCGGCCGATTAGCGATATAATTGAGCTTGTCCGCTCGCCTCGCTGCACCCAGTCGTTCACTCTACTCTCCTATTCTGGCCGTTCGCTGGGCTAGCTTGCTCTGGCCGTTCAGCTCAGCTGGTTGGCCCTGGACGTTCAACTCTGGTTGCACTCGCCGTTCAACTCAGCTGGTTTGTCCTGGTTGTTCAGCTCAGCTGGCTTGTTGTGATTGTTCACTGGATTTGCCTGTTTTAGACTGGCCCCTGAACTGGCCGCTCAGCTCAGATGGTTTGCCCTGGCCGTACATATCAGCTAGTTTGCTCTGGTCGGTCACGATGTTTGTCTTGTCTATTTTCTGCTCTTCCAGCTCTAATTTATTACTTCCCATTTTCTCTACTTGTTCACGTTCACTTTGTTCTTGCAGCTTGATCATTAGCCCCATATTCGCTCTTGGTGTTCTGTCTGTGCCCCTTCACGTGGTTGGAATCGTTACTGGCAGCGAGAACGGAGAGAGAACTGTAGTATTATCAAAAGTGCTTGATGGCAGGGAAGAGCAAAGCGGGTTGTTGAGTACTGGGGGGCAAGACCAGCCAGACAGGCAAGGAGTACCCAGCAGGAAGGAGAAATAAGCAGAAGAGAGCAAGATAGAGGAGGAGGAGGATCGGGTACTGTGAGAGGTATGGTAGGTCAGTGAGGTAGGGTATTTGTGGGAAGGATAAGAGAGTGAGAGGATTGGCAGTGTAAAGTCATGATGGCAGTCATCCCCGCGTTCTGAAAGAGTGTGCCTCTGAACTTGCTCCTGTGTTTGCTCGTCTGTTCCATTTCTATTTAAAGACCTTAACTTTTTTCTTCTGCTCGAAAGCATGCGGTGGTATATCCTATCACCAGGAAGGGTGACCGTTATAACCCCTCTGATTATTGTCCTGATGTCTTGACATCTACCATTTCCAAAGTCTTTGAATGCGTCCTCAACTCTCATCCTCAGACACCTTCAGTTTCAATCTTCTGTCTGATCACCAGCATGGCTTCCGTGAGGTGAGGTCCATTAGTGATATTCTTTCTTGTCGCACTAATGTCTGGTCATCATCCTTGAAAGATTTTGGGAATCCTATGAAGTTGCCCTTTATATATCCAAAGCTTTTGACAGGGTCTGGCATTAGGGTCTCATCTATAAACTCCCCTCTTTTGGCTTTCCTCCTTCACTTTGCTCCCTCATATCTTTAGCTTCCTCTCTGGCCAATTCATCTCAGTGGTTGTTGATGGATCAGCCTCTCCACAGAACCTGTCTCCAGCACTTTTTCTTCTTTTCATCAACGATCTCATTTCTTCCACAAATAACGAAATGCACTCGTACTCTGACGATTCAGCGTTGCATTCCTCCACATCCTTCAATTTTACTCATTCTTATCTCACTCGATCTGCATCTCTTCTTGACACAACTCACTCAAGAAACTCAGACTTGGACATATCTTAATGGGGTAAACGAAATCTGGTTAAGTTTCCTGTCCTCAAGACCCAGTTTCTGCCCATTTCTTTATTGAAAATCCCTCACAACTTCTCTCTCTCTCTCTCTTCGACAGTCTGTAATTCCACTTCAGTGAACATACTTGGAATTACTTTATCATCTTGGAAACCCCCACGTCACGGAAATAGTTCTGCCTCTGAGAGACTGGTAATCCTGTTTAGATTTCGAAATTTCTTTTCTTCTGAGCAGTTGCTCCGTTTGTACAAAGGACTGATCCTTCGATGTATGGAGTACTGCTCTCACATCTAGGTGGTTTTAACTCTGCATCCTTACTTGACAGAGTTGAGTTTAAAGAGGTCTTACCAGCTCTCCCAGGCTAACTTTAAAACTTGACCCACTTGCCCTACGCCGCAATGTTGGTTCACTTCCCCTCTTCTGTAGGTAGTACTTTGGTTTTTGCTTCCAAAAGCTGGCTGTTTTGTTTGCCCTCGCCACAAACAAGACCATGCAATACTCGGCACACTGTTGCGTCACGTGATTACTGTATGACCGTTGGCAACTCAAGGATAGGCCGTTTTGATAACTGTTTCTTTCCCTACACCTCGAAGTTTTGGAACTCTCTACCTCTTATGACTTCCCCAAAAACTGACTTGAGACTTTAAAAAGCAGGTTTTTTTCTATTCCTCCAAAATTCGAAAATACTTTCCCTTGTCTCTTCTTTTTTTCCTTTCGTTAACCTCTCTTATATTTCAAAGGCCTGACCTTGATGTGCTTTTTTGTGTGTGAATGTAGCCTCTAACGTCAACAAAAAAAAAAGAGGTAGCGGAGTGAAGCAGGATAGCTTTGGGATAGGTAAGAAAGTAAAAGGATAAGCAGAGTAAGGTGAGGGAGTGATGCAGAACAGGGCACGGCAAGGCAGAGAAGAATTGTAACCTAGGGCATGGAAGCAAACATAAGTTGACGTGATGGAACGAAACAGCAGTGAAAGAGGTATTCACAAGAGAGATGCTTGGGAAGACAGGGCAGAACAAGGATGAGGAGGAGGAGGTGGAGGGATGTTGTTGGGGCGTTATGCAAGGAGGCATGACTGTGTTGGGCCGGGCAAGGAAGGCTGAGCAAGGCGTCAGGCAAGATAGGCCAACGAGAACTCGTCTTGGGTTACAAGGGAACTCTCAAAGATGGTCATATGAGAGTTAAAATGATAATGCAATGTGTTGGTACATAACCCCTGGTATGATTGTGGCTGAAGCCTGGGAATCCTTCGTATGCTCTTGGATGGGGCCTAGGACTCCCTCGTACCACTGTGGTTGGAGCCTACGTCCAATCGTATTACTGTGGCTGGAGCCTGGGAACCCGTCGTATGATTGTGGCTGGAGCTTGGGTCCCCTCATATTAGTGTGGTTTAGGAGCCTGGGAACCCCTTGTTTTACTGTGGCCGGAGCCTACACCCTGTCGTGTTCCTGTTGCTGGTGCCTTAGAATCTCTTGTACTACTGTGACGTGAGCTTAGCAACCCCTCATACTACTGTGACCAAAGCCCAGGAATCCCTAATACGACTCTGGTGTGAGCCTAGGTCGTGGTCCATGGTGAACCAGTGTTATGCACGGGTCTAAGAAGCACCCATGTATCTCCGGAACAAATATAATGCTCTTTACTCCTGAGGGACTGACGCGTATATGAGCGTAACATTTCGTAATGGGGCGCATGATGTGCAAAACTGTTAAGATAAACACATACGGCAGTGATGTCAGCCAGGCCTTGCGAGGGCAAACAAGGAGCATCAGTTACATAATAATTCGCTGCGCCCCGAGTAAGAAATATGACGGTCGTTTTTCTCCGTTGTGATGAGAGCCACCTGGCAGTGCCCGATTGAGGGTTGCTTATCAGACCAGCAACTTGGCGAGTAAACAATTCTTTCATCGTTGTTTATAGCCCGGCCAGACCCGGTGCGTGGCCTCCAAACCCAAGGGGAGGATCATCGGGTCTAGAATAGAGATAAAGGTGGTAAGATCAGGACGGAAGCCGCAGTGCTTAGCAGAAGATTTGTGGCGATGTGGTTGTGGTGGTGCCATACCAAGCGTGCTCTGATTGTGCCATGCCTAGCGTGCTAGGGATGGTGCCATGCCTAGCGTGCTATGGAAGGTGCCATGCCTAGCGTGCTATGGAAGGTGCCATGCCTAGCGTGTTGTGGTGACGCCATACTTACGGTCTTCCTTTTTATAGTGGCAGAAATGGCATGGTCGATACGTGCCTCAATTACGGATGGAGGGAGACTAGGGTAAGAGTTCCTCGGGTGTTTTTAGGTATGTGTTATAAAAGTAGAGGAAAGAGGGTATCATAACAATCAGTCTTCGTGTGGCCGGTCTCCACAAAGAAACTATGGGAAGCAACAGACAGACGCGTGCCACAGGTCGTACCTTGGTGGTAGGGTCACATCCAGACAGCTCACGCTGGCAGTCATTGAAATAATCCTTGCCGAAAGGGAGAGGGTATTAACAACACGGCAGACAGTAAGGAGTGGTCGGAAGGAGATAATACCGGAAGAATTAATGAAACGGAAGGATTTAGCTTCCGCTCTTAGCTGAGGGAGAGGTGATGGACGAGCCACCCCAGATGAGGGGCAGTGCTCCATACTATGTAGAATTAAACATCTGATGACATAAGTGGCTGCTGACAATAAGACTGATGACGGCAATGACCCAACAGCCAAGGATTTTGGAAAACAGACATCTGGATATAGGGTGTTCAGGACAGAGTGCAGGGTACGGTTATGTCCAACGTGTTTATGTTACTGCAGAGGTGAATTGTGTTATTTTGAAACTGAACAGAGAGAAGCAAGTAATATTTGGAAAGGGATTTAGGTAGAAATTGCGTTTTAGTGCCTAGATATAACTAGGTTGATACTTCCCCATTCCGAGAGTCGCAAGATTGTATTAAGAGATATGTTCAGTGCGAGAAAGAGAACTATTATTAGAAAGGGAGGGGTTGGGAGATTAAGTAAATAGAAGTATGTAGAGTGGAGTCATCAGCATAAGAGTAAATACAATTTAGAAATTCAAGACAGAGAGAGAGAATCATTTATGAAGTGAAGAAAGAGACTAAGCGATAGGGCAGAATTCAGAGGGGCACTACTGTTGATAGGATAATCAGTGACCAGTGGATTGGACCCAATAGAGAGGAAGCTATGCACAAGAGAACAGAGAGAAGAAAAGCCAAAAGAAAGACGTATAGAGAGGAAATCCTCATGCTACACTTTGTTAAACGTTTGGGAAATATCGAGGGCCATGACAAAGACTCGCCAAAATCTCTGAGAGTGGAGGGGAGAAAATCGCCTCTAGACCATGCAACGCGGAGACCGTATTGGTAATGAAGGCGAGGCGATTCTAACTGCTTGAGAAAATTCGGAGTGAAGGAGTTTCAATGACTTTGGAGATAGGAGAAGTGAGGACAGTGGGGCGATAGCTGGAAAGATTAGAACGGATTCCTTTCTTAGGTATGGGTTGCTTTTAGGCATGTATCCAAGTAGAGGGAGAAGTTTAGATTTTCAGAGGGACGAAACAGGCGAGCAAGGGTCGGAACAAACATTGCTGGTGCACACCCAGCTTGACGTGGCTGGTGCCATACCCAGAATTACTTTAATTTGTTTATTTGTTGTCTTCTGTATTTGTCGTCTTAATCATTTTTCCTTGTGTTTATGTTAAAGTTTGCAGGTATTGCTCAAGAATTCTTGATCACGGATGGACATCGCTTTCCCAAACGGTATGATCCCTACCCATCTCTCCACGTCCTCCCCACAAACCCCCCACGCACTATGATCCCTGCCCATCTGCTCACACCCCTTCCACAATCCCCTACACACTATGATCTCTGCCCATCTCATCACGTCTCCTCCACACACTATGATCTCTGCCCATCTCGTCACGTCCCTCCAACACAGCTTGATCCCTTCCTCCCAACTCCCTCGTCCCTCTTACAAACATCCCCCACACTGTAATCCATACCCATCTCTCCACGTCGCTCCCACACACTGAGATACTTGCCCATCTCCCCATGTCCCTTATAGCCACCTACATTTGTGTAACTATACACTCAAGTTTGTCCATTGTCTGTAGTATCTTGCCCACGCCACAGCATTCGAGGAGGTAGATAAAGTGATTTAGAATAACGAGTCTTAGGCTTTGTGTAACTATGTTAACAAAACAAAGCACGCTTCCGCTTCATGACTCTTTTTCTTTGGTTTAATACCTGTAGGTCTAATTAAATCTTGAGACTTATTCAACCCGTGAATTAATCCGAATTATTTTCATTAGTAATATTCTCTATAGCTCACATCTGAACCTGTGGCACTGAATATTTCATCAGGGTTATCATAGTTTCATCAACATGCAGCTGAACCATGCCCTTTCTACAGAGATTTAATTAACTTTTAAGGTAAAAAGAATGATTAACTTTTAAGGTGAAAAATTTAGTTGTTACCTAAACCACCGTTCTTTCAAACTAGATTAAGTTAACATTTTCTACAGAAGCAATATTGACATTTGTTGCGAGGAAGTTTTTTTTTTTTCTTTTTTTTAAATAGACTCACCAGGTCTAAGCCTGAAGGCTGACAGAGGCCCTTGTCTTTGAAAGACACGCTCTCTGGGTCGTGTACGTGTGAGGGGGTAACATAGGGCAAGTTTGGGTTAAAGCTGGAGGCTGGTGTGTTGGCGGCTGATATGACTGTGTAGTCAGTCATCTTGAGTCATCCCTCTGCTCTCTCTCTCTCTCTCTCTCTCTCTCTCTCTCTCTCTCTCTCTCTCTCTCTCTCTCTCTCTCTCTCGTAGATTTCATGTACTGCAGGACGGTACACAGGATGATCATAGCGCTGTCATTCTGATCTTGAACTCCATAGTGAGTGAGTCCACCCAAGGAGCTCAAATGCTAAGGATACAAGGAGAAAAAAGTATGTGCTTTCCTGGGTCCAGGACGGAGGATATTTTCGGGAAGTTTGATGATATTGTCTCAAACACCATCAAGGATACGACTCTCATTATATAGATGGGAACTAACAGCGTAGTCAGAGGTAGATTAGAGGAAATTATGGTGGAGAATAAGGCTATCATTTCCAGGCTTAAAGAGAGCCATAGGGAGTTGGCTATACCGAGATTGCTATCCAGATATAACGTATATTCCTGCGCCCTCATTAGAATGTTGGTGATAAACAGTCGAGCTGAGCCTTTCCGTACGGAGGAGGAGAAAGTCTTTTCGGTTCGATCTGTGGATCTATTTTACATGTGACAGAAGCCTGTCTGCTGAGGATGGCCCTCATTTGAAAGGAATCGGGAAATCCTGCTTTGGGAGAGTTGGACGAAAATATTAGGCTCTTTTTATGATGGTAGTAGACTAATTAGTTGCGAGGAGCTTGGAAAGACCGACGAAGGGAATGAGGATGATCGGAAAATAGCCAGAGAGGTCAATTAGAGGTCACAACCCAGACATTGGAAGGGAACAAGGAAGGTAGAGACGTTGCAGCATAAAGCAGGTCCAGGTCACTCTCCACGAAGAGGCGGGGATTAAAGGAGTGAGGGGACGTGGGAGGATATGTCCGCTAGGGCTGGTTGGGAATAAAGTATGTTGGCAAAGATGACGAGAGGAACAGCTCGAGGTCTCGACCTGGGTAGAAATGGGAAAAAGGTAGGTAGGAGGCAAGAACGAGGTAGATAGGAGGTAGGAACAAGGTAGTTAGGAGGTAGGAATAATTTAGGTAGGAGGTAGGAACAAGGCAGGTAGGGAACAGGACGGGATGGTTTAAATTGAGGACACGAATCAAGCACCAGGAAGACCGACTACCCTTGCTACATACACACATGCTGGGGTGAACTGGACCCGGGCAATTGACTCCCAAGTCCTACTTAAATCGCTAAGCAAAATTAGCATAACGTACACAAATCCCGGGAGAATGATTTTAAGATAAAATGAGCCGATGTCATATACTACCACACAGAGTAACCGAACAGCACTGCCGTCTCCAAAAACATGGTGAAACACGAAGGACAAACACTTATTGATCACATTGATAAGATGTGGATATAGATTGTTCTGAAAAGATGGTTTGCGCAAGGCAGGAGGTGGTAACTACATTGTGGTAAATATATTCATGTTGAAAATAGCCAAGTGCAGTTAAGTTACGCAAGATAGAATCCGATACCAACGAGTCTCTGATGTTGACGATGCAAATAAAGGTGTTTTTGCGTCATATACAAACCTATAAAGAAAACGAGAGATCTGTATGATGGTATTCACGAAAATGAAATCTAATGGAGAAAACAAGGAATACTTTACTACAGGTGACTTTCACAATCCAAGTGTGAACTGGAATACTTTAACAAGACTATTTAACTTGACTGAAGGCCATTTTCTAGACCAACTCGTCAATAAACCAACCAGAGGCAGAGAGAGAGAGTATCCTTGATCATGCCCTGACACCGAGGGAGGTTTGATCAACTCCTTCGAGGTAATTGAGGCTCTGGCAAACAGCGACCATGATGATATTAAACGAAAAATAGATGCGAGATTGGACGTTATTGATAAGCAACTCTTCAGCCCATATCACACGAAGTTAGCAAAGGTGTCTGTTACGACTGGGGAATAACTGGAACAAGTACAAAGACGGACGAACAAAGTGATCCCAGCCGTGAACAGACCCATTTGTTTTCTGTCTTTCCCATTTATTCCTTTGCCCCCCCCCCCACCACCTCTCTCTCTCTCTCTCTCT
>JAUUDZ010007461.1:0-11707 GCA_032361705.1 Panulirus versicolor | reverse complement strand
GGTTGGGCCATTCTTTCGTCTGTTTCCTTGCGCTACCTCGCTAACGTGGGAGACAGCGACAAAGCAAAATAAAAAAAGAATATTGATTGAGTATAGATATGAAAAAAGATCATGTAATTTTCATCATTCTACATATATTTTTTTTTTTGTTGCACAGGGAGACTCAGGAAGTTCAAAGAAAGAAGAGAAGCCATGGTATGAATTGTCTGATGAGGAGTCAGACATCTTACTGCCTGACCGTCTTACTAGCAAGGTCATACCCAGGCACTCATCTTCTGAAGATGAGACAGAAGTTTGCTGAAATACAATGGAGTCTGCAAACACAGCTGTAATTATGAAAGACATCTCTAGAGTCTGCCAGAACATGGTCACAGGCAGAGATCGTGTTCAAAGGGAGTGACCCATGGTTAGTATCTACAATGTAATGGTAATCATTTTAGAATTCTCATTTTACTAATGTCACTGTAACATGACAAATGATGTACCTAAGATTGAAAATAATTGTTATATGGAGATATGAATATTTCTTGAGGTTAGCTTAAATCTTGTAACTGTATTATTATAGTTTGAAAATACAAATGTTTCTCATGAAAAATTTTATTTGTATATTGCTAGATTTTGATTTTCTATGGATTGAAAGTATGGCATGATAATGTGTTTACAAGAATATTTTCACATACTGTATCTATAGCATGTGTACTTTTTTTTTTCATTGTAATTTTATGGATAATTTGAATAGATGGTAATTACATCTGATGGATTCATAACAATGAAATGTTTTAAGTATTGGAAGCAGGAGCTTTATATATATCAGCGTAAATGACAATATTAGGAATTTTGAAATCATATCAAGGATAACAGTAAGCTAAATTTAAAAAAGCATGGATCTTCACATTGGTTTATTTATGTTTTGACATGCTTATATAAGGTTGTACTCTGGAAATATAGATTTTTTTTAAGCAAGTATTATGTTTAAGCAAATCTTGACATTAGAGTCCTTTTTTTCACAAATTATCCCAAATGCATTTTTAAAGTAAGAGTAAAGTACATCTTTAAGTAACATTACATTTCATCTTAAAGTAAGGGTGCCATACATCATATAGCAACTATACAGTACATTTTAAAGTAATAGCATGGTGCATTTTAAAGTGAGAGAAAAGTACATCTAACACATATTTCCATTTATTTGTGGAAAATTTCCAGTGATATATTACAGATGTAATAATTTTGGTAGCATGTGCACTGAGATTTTACTGCCACCTCTGTCTCGAGTGTTTTAAAAGCATGTTACAGTGTCATGCCTGAGAGGCAATTGTTGTCACTGTTTAATGTTTTGATACTAAAACATTTGCAATGGGATCTTCAGTAATTGAAGGCAGACTTAGATGATGACAGAATCCCTTTATTACAGTACAACCCTTTAGGATGTATTATTTTGTGATATTTAGGTTTCAGATCTGAGGGCTGTTAGTTTAAAAGGCAGCCCTTTACACTCTGATGATATGACTCCAAGGTTTTAGTAATGCAGATTTGATGACCAAATTTTGTTTCACGAACTATGGTGGGGCAAACATGGTTAGACCGTATGTAAAGAATTTATAGTATCATAAGATGTGGACTGTCAGTCATATATTAATGTTATAACATTTGCTAATGTGAGTGTGACAAGATACCTGACTTATGGCTTCTAGGGAAGAGGCTTAACTTCCATATTGTAGTGAAAAGAAAGAAATGGTTTAATACTCAAAGACAAGATTTAGACAGTAGATATTTAAAAGAAAACCAAGGATAGAGAAAATACTGTAATACGCTTATACAATGAATATATGAAAAATCATCCAGCTGTCAAGGAGATAGAAAAAGTTGAGAAAGAAGTGAATGAAAGTATAAGTTTGACACACAAGACTAAGAAAGAGTACTGTTTTAGAAATAGTGTAAAAGAAGTCTTGTTAAACAAAGGCATATGGTTGATACCATTTATAATAGCTACTAAGAAATTGATTTCACATAGACTCGGGAGACTCTGCTGTTTTTCCTACGATTGCAAAGTTTTCTGAGATGTGTTTGTATGTGATATAAAATGAGAACTGAATTGTAGTTATGTCTATGTTTGGAGGCTCAAAAGTTATCAGTTCTGATTTACAAGTTTATATTGTACAGTGCCATCCATGTACTATTAATAGTGTTCTGTACAGTGTCATGCTTGTGCTGTGCCAATCCTATACTCCCAGTGCTGATCAGATTGTGCCAAACTTATGAGGACTTGGGGGGAATGGTGCTGTGTTTGTTATAGGAGCAATGTGGACTCTTTGTAGTATTGATAATGTATATGCTCAGCTATAGCCTAGAAGAATGTGCAGTGAAAGCCACAAAGGAATATTCAACTTTAACACATTTTTTAACTCTGCTCTTTATGCTCTCCGTCCTTCTCATACATGTTCATTTATATTTATGTTCTAGACATAACGTCATACACAGGAGGATGTGTTTTTCATCAATTTTCATTTTGACATTAATGTATATATACATTGTACCAATAAGGACATTCACTTGAGTGTATATTAGTCAGAATGGTTAAAAAAAGGCATACATTGTATTTAAATTTTTTTATTGTTAGTAAGAATCAATTATTCATTCCTCAATTTTCTTATGAATTTTGTTCCATACTGATATTATTTCTTTTTGATCAGACATTGTTTTCATGAAGTTTTAAAAAAGATTCATTTGGGATTTATACTGTGAGTGCAGAAACAGGCAAATCATTTCCTTGAAAAAAATTTTAATATTAGCATCTTGTATTTAAAAGTTAGATTTGTGTTGAATCTCCTTTTGTTAGTTATAATGTTTCAGCCTATCAACCTACATTCCTTTCATATTCTATTGTTTTTTGTTCTTCCCTTCTTTTCACAATTCTAAACACCACAACCCCTTATTTCATAGCCTTTCTTTTACACTATCACAATGTAGTACGTATATCAAGATCCTGTATTGTAGTCATAGAAACGGCCACTATCTAGTGTTTACTGTTCATCTCATTACAAATTAAAACTGTAAATGTTTACATATTTTAATGATTATTCCTATCATAAAACAATTGAAAATTAAGAAACATAGTAACAGTAATTTTATAAATTATAGTACAATAACTCTGTTGACAGTTACAGTGTTTGCTGAGTAGCACAGATACACTAGTCAGTCACTGAGGTTCTACACTTATGGACTTATATTAACTGTAACTTCTTAATGTGTAATTTGTATTGTTTTGGACAAATTTAGGAATAAGATGATTCTTTAATAACCTATATACAAGTTTATATGCAGACACACACACAGTATGTCTTTTACTTCATGTACTGAAATCACAGTTGTCAGTTCACAACATAATTATTTTTGGGTTGTATTCTTTAAAGTGATAGAAAAGTTGGTTCATCTGTTTCCAAACTCTGAGGTTTGTTCCATTTTTCTATTATTCTTTTGTGATATCACTGCACAACTCATTTGTCATGCAAATCCATAGCAATCATTCAAATGCCTAACTTTCCAGTCATCCAGTTAATTGTTCAACTACCCAGTCACCTGGATCATATGCTTTGGTCCAAAGCTTACCCATTTTCATTGATGATCTTGTCCATGAAAAATTAAGTTTTTGAAATGGCTGTCCTGATTACTTAAGCCTCGAGATAATGACTGTATTTTATGCTTCAGTCCCAAGACAGTGACTTTCTTGTTTCCTTCATCTCTAAGACATCATCTTCCTATGCTTATCCCCAAGATAATGGCTTTCTTAATCGTTTCATCCTGTCTTAATTTCTTTGTTCCTTGTTGTGATCTCAGATAAGCTACTTCCATTTTTGCTTCTACCTAACGATACTAACTACTCTGGTTGTTCTCCAGAAGAGAAACATCATATTTCAGCTTCAGAGTCTGGGACTTTTTCCTACTTAGCTTTGAGGGTGGTGATTGATAACATTACCTTACCACCAGCATATTAGAATTTCTTGAGTTCACTACTCATTTTTCCATTTCTCATCCAAAAAGTCCGCGATGTGGCTTCTTGTCTTCTGCTATTTTGCATATGTGGTGAAGGTATTGTAATTCTT
Source organism: Panulirus versicolor (assembly GCA_032361705.1). NCBI lineage: Eukaryota > Metazoa > Arthropoda > Malacostraca > Decapoda > Palinuridae > Panulirus > Panulirus versicolor. Next base: position 7,607 of record JAUUDZ010007461.1, on the reverse strand, counting down.
GCTAGGTGTTCATTTTGACACTCATGAAAGTTGGTTGTCTCATTATTCCTCTCAAAGGATAATGTTTGTAATTCACATTATTGTTCCTTCCCCTCTGTCATCCTGCAATTTTCCCTGCTGTATACATATTTTCCTGATACCTCAGCCACCCATTTACCCTCACAGGCTTGATAGACATGTACTATGCCCACCGTGACCTAAACTGACGTGCATGCCCACCGTGACCTAAACTGACTTGCTATCCCCATGCTCTGGCTAGACCTACCTTTTCACTTATTTGACAGACCAATACCCCTGCCACCTAAATATGATCAGCTTTCTGCCACCTGGACTGATCTCCTGCCCCACCACCGAAGGTAACTTCCCTCATTGAGAATAATTTTTTCCTAAGCCATCCTGCCCCTGATTAAACTAATGTACTACCACCACATGGACACATTTAACTCAACCACCTTAACTGTCCTGTCCCTTATCCATCGACACCACTAATCTACCCCTACTACCTGACTGACCTGACCTCCACCATTTGGACTGACCTCTTTTCCCTTGCCACGCTTCGCGGTCTTCCCTTGCCACTCAGGGATGTTCTTATGGGCCTCCATCTCTGCCATGCTCCCCCCCCCCCTGCCCACAAGCTAGCAACAGCTCATTCTCCTACTCCTCCCTGGCCCTGGCCAGGAGCTGTATTGCAGTTTTTGGGAAACCAAGTGGTGGTCTAACAGAAAAATTAATGACCCAGTGTAATACATTGATGTATTTTTCTTTTTTTTTTATCAGCTACCATTTTAGTTTTATATGCATGCACTTTTTTAATTCACAGGGGCCTTATAGTTTTTACTGATGATGCTAGCCACGTTACCTTATACAGAGTGCGCCCATTTCTTTAAAGACTATTTAAGTTTGACAGTGAATAGTTTTATTTGCTAGTCAGGCATTTGCTTGAAGATATTCCATGATCTTAAAAAAAATAGCTTCATTCTCTTTTAGCAATATTATATGATGTCAATAGAGCCCCATACTATCTATTGCATAAATGTATGTTGTAAATGCAGTGTACTTTGATGGTTCCTGAAGCCATAAATGAAGAAGTTCTAGCTGATGTGCTTTGTAAAAGAATTGCAAGATTCACAACTGAAGGGGGGTTAAACGCAGTGGATGGAAGAGCCTTTTCATTGTTTCCATACAAGTGTGAATGGTTCAAGTAGTATTGTACATAAAAAGTGTAATTTATTTGTAACATTTATTTGTGCCATAACTATGTGGGACATTTGTATCTGTAATTAAGTGCAATGGTCAATATGTCATACGCTTTTTTGACAGTATATGAATAAGCTTGCATAAGACTCCTCAACCATTTGTCTCTGTGCTATGTACATTTTACATCTACCTTTCGATAACTTTTGTAAAGAATATCTTGAAAGGTTTAGGCATAGAGACATGTTCCATGCTTACTGTAAATGATTGTAGTTGATCATACATTGTGCATACTGCATACCATCGCATCACAAACTCGCCGCCTATCCATTGTATAGATAGATTACAATTTCTTTTTATCACAGATCCAAGTTATAAAGAGTTACACTCAAGTGGTGGTTGATGCCAATTATGAGTCTGAAGAACTCTTTACATTACATATTTGAATTATTACTTTTGTTGCCTCCATAATTTATGCATTTATTATTTTTTCAGTTTGATAAATGTATTAGGCATTTCATGTTTGTTATGAGTGGAATCCAGTCTTTGCTGAATGCCCTTGACAAAACCATGTTCACCAAATCCTTATGATATACTGAGGTATTTTCCAGCAGTTTGAGTGTGAATTCTTATTCATGGTTTTAGTCTTAGAATGTTTTGGGAGCAAATTCTTAAAGAATTGGCTGAGTGAAATGCTGAGAAAAGAGAGAGTGCTTTTTGTAGTACCCCATGACTATCCAACTGACTACTGTATCACCCGGGATTAACTTTGTCATGTAAGTTTTCTAAACTTTTATAATGATAGACATATTTTTGATGTCTAGGCAGACAAGCCATCTTTTGAAGTCTAAGCATCAGTCTGTTGGATCATCATGAGTCAACACAAGATCACTGTATTATCAGTCACTCATCTTATGCTTAAGAATTCGGCTGAACGTATTTGTTTGAGTTTTGTATAAGTCTACCTCACACCCTACTACAGTGTCACTTGGAGTCATAATGTAATATTTAGTGCCGTCAGGTGCTCATTGTTGGTGACCTACGAAGCTGCAAGAGTCTATAATGTGCTTAGGATTGTTAGGTCAAAATGTTCCTGATAAAGATCAAGTAACTATTGAAGGTTACCAAAAATTTTTAAAAGTAACTTTTGAGGATTATCGGTACAGTAGAAGCTTATTCCTGTGACTAAGAAACTTCAAGACAAGATCCAATGCATTAAGAGCACTGAAACCATGCACTTTATGTATAAAATTCATATGATTGGAAATATGCTTGGCATCAGGAGCACAGTAGGTCGCCAAAACAGTGATACCTTTGATCTAGATAGGGAATACTCAGTTGATAGATTAAACCAGTGAAACCAATATATTGTAAAAACTTTTTTATTTTATTTCCCAATATCTACTGTTAAAAGTATTCCATTTCATGTTAGGATTGCTATTCGGATTATTGTTGTAGTAATACATGCAGATTATGTAAATGTTTAAAAAATTTACAGTATGTAATGCATTGAGTAAATTCTCCACTCCACCGACTTACGGGTTATTTTCATATATCTGCAAAATTATTTATAGTATACTACTAAAGATGAATTAGAATATTGTTGATTGTTTAATAAATATACCAACATTCCTCAAAATTGTATTGTATTATGTATATCCGTAGATAGGCAACATCTAAAACCATTTGCTTTCTTCATAGCTATTATATTATCTTAAGGGTTGGCATTGAAGTGATGCATTGATACATATGACAATTTCAATTGTCCTTGTAAATGTTGTTATAATTATGCTAAGTTAATTAGCTGCTTTTGGCAGGAATTTACTGTTCATGTTACCAAAGAAAATCTACAAAAAAAAATTGAGTGACCTTGATTAATTTATATCTTTTATATCTTTAATATAACCCCAGGATACCTTTTATGGGGCTCATGCAGCTTCAAGGCTGTACTATAACTGGTGTAGCAGGGAATGAAGTTCCTCCTCGAGATTTTATCCTTTTCATAGACAGACAGTGATACAACCATAATGTTCTACAATTAATGTAAGCTTGCGCAGGTGGAATCCTGTAACACCTTACTTACTTTCTGCCCAGGAGTCCTTTCTACCTTTATGAGGCTCTTGCTGTGTTTAGGAAGCTGGCCTTGTGCATTAGTTGGGACCATAGGTTATGAAATGTTTGTCTTTATATGTGGAGGGTGCAGGGTAACTGAGTAGTAAGTGCTCAGTGTCTTTGTTGTGTTGCTGCATCATGAGCATGAAGGGTCGTGGGTTATCTTGAAATCGTGTTTGTAGTGTTTTAGGGAAGGGTGATGTCCAGAGTACACACACGAAAGTGTGACTAGTATTTTTCTTGGGAGTGTTGCTTCTGATGAGTGTATGTCTGGTAGGTTTGAGTTTAGTACAGAGTTGGGATGGTGGTTGTTTAATGCTTGATTTTTTTTTTTTTTTAATAGCATAGATGGCACAGGCAGCTGAGGCCCTAATCAAGGCCAACCCTTTAATGTGCTTTCTCTCTCTCTAGTTCACTACTGGCATCGTCCACAAACATAGTCTTTTTCACACAACACTTTAACAGCTCATTCTTCATAACTAGATTTTCCTACATTAAGCACAAAGCGCTAACCCTGTCTTTTGGCACAGTGGCAACAGCAATAGTAGGTAGGAACATTTAAGCAGGGGCATTAGGTAGGAGCCTCTTCAAACATTGCACTAGAGCTGCCTGCTGCCACTGGCCTGTTAAGAGAGAGGCACTTAAGGCTAAGAAGCAAGACTGAAATTCACTAGTTATGGGGATTCTCTAGCTGTGGCCACCCCTTTGAGAGTTCCAGGAGGGAATAGGCATCAGAAATATAGATAGATAATAGATTCAGTCTTATACCCAATTTTTTAAGTAAATTCAAATTTTTGCAAGTACATGAAACTCCAACGAAAAAGCAGTAAAGACCATTACCAATGAAATCAAGTTGGTGGAGAACAGCGAACATCTATAGTACAGGTACACCACTGATTTTCCGTCAACTGATGGTTCGGCACCTTTAGTCTGGACAAAACTACGTGAGGAAACTTGAAATTACTGCAGCCACCAGACAAGTTTACTGGGCTCCCAGGCCACAGATGGTGTTGTGTGTAGGGCACGCTTATTTACATTATATACACTGCACTTACTGGTGGCGATACCACAATTCTGTGAGATTCTTAGCTTATTTTGTTTAAATTTAACCCTAGCTATGGCTTCTGAGATATATGAGTGTTGTGGTGTTAAAAGTAAACACCAGTCCATATTGATCCTAGATTAAGTAGAACTGTTGAAAAAAATGGACTGTGGTGTTTCAGTGCATAAGCTGTGTGACATCTACAGTATTGGTTCATCAACTGTTTATGATATAAGGAAGCAAAGGGAGAAAATGTTTAAATTCTATGCAGACAGTGATTCCAAGAAGCAAATGATGATTAGATAAACTATGAAAGATGGGAATAGTACTGAACATGATCAAGTGATGATAGAATGGTTTCGACAGCATCAGAGTGATGGAGTGGACTTGTCAGGTAGCATGATAATAGAGCAGGCTAAATTGTTCCATAAAGAACTTAAATTACAACATGAGTCTCAGTGACTATAGCGAAGGATGGCTTCAAAGATTCAAGAAGCGTCATGGAATTTCCATGAATAAAGTGTGTGGAAAAAAGCGGTCTGCAAACCATAAAGGAGCTGCTAAGTATGCGGACGAATTTGCAAAACTAATAGCTTATGAGCACCTCAGTCCTGCACAGGTGTATAATGCATATGAAACTGCATTATTCTGGCGATGCACACCTAGGAAAACACTAACGACTGAAGACGAAGAAGACCCCATGGGATTCAAATGAGCAAGCACTGCATCTGCACCCGTCCAAACATATGACACCAATATTTTTATTTTCATTACCTCCGCCAAGGAGATTATGTTTTAACCGGCGTTTGTTTGTATGAAAAAATTTTGAGGAAATTTTCAGGGAAAGTCAGAAATGACACAAGGACCAAGTAAAAAGATTTTGGGAGTGATCCGAATCATTGTCTGGATCCAGGACGCAATTACGGAAATATCAATTTTTGTGAATAACTATTGAACTAATAAAAATGGACCGTGGTGTTTCGGTGCGTAAGCTGCCCTACCTGCCATACCCTAGATACACCACTGGATTCAAACAATCTGAATACAGACTTATCATCTTAGTGCGCTCAAACATTTAATATTTGTTTAAACTAAATTTCTAGTAGTCCATAGTATACTTTAGACACATGGGAGATGTATAATTAGTGGGTTAGAGGTGTGTTGATGAATTATCATTAAGTGATCACAGTTGGTTCAGCAAAATGGTTAATCTGACAAGGCTTTGGAACCAAAAGTGCCGGAAGATCGGTGGTATACCTGCACCAGAATTAAGAGCTAAGCAACTGGGAAAGGCTGGAAATGAAAATTACCCACCTTGGAAGAGAGAGGACTGTGGGGTGACCTGATCATAACCTTTTAAGATTTTAAGAGAGATCGACGAAGCATACAGTGGACAGTACCTTGAGAGATGTAGGGATACATCAACCAGAGGAAACATGAAATAAACTTGTAAATAAGGATGTAAAGAAATACTTTTTTAGCTTAAGAGTGGTGGATGAATGGAACAGGATGACTGAGGACACAGTTGAAGCAGATTAACATACATACATTCAAGGTTGTACAAGAGCAAAAAGTGTTCATGAGATGTGGCCCTATAAATGTAAAGCATACTTCCATACATTACAAATGGGTGATATAAAAAGGCAATACCAATGGGTTTTGGGGACTATATGGAATAAATACTAAAATTATAATGTAGGACCGACTCAATCTTCCAGAAATCCAGATACCAAAATGTAATGAAAAGAGATAAGATGGCATAGTTTCAGCATCTTTATATATTAGCATGTTGAACCAGGTACGTTTATTCTACAAACTTTATCTTTCCACATTCCAAATTATGGCTAAATTCCTAAAGATATCTCTTTAGATCTTGTGAATTAATATCTCAGATTATCTACCAAGGAAACTGTTTTAATAATGTAACAAAAAAGCAGTATACAGCACCAGAATTAGCTAAAGTGAACAAAATACTTACTGCTCTCTGCATAGGAGCCAGGCATATGTTTTGGGGTACCACAAACATCAATGCTCATGGCAAGTTTCTTGGGCTTCTGGATAGTAGCTGTAGTACCAGTGCTTGGGTTTAATTTTGATAGTATTTCACTCTGTGCAAGTGGAATATTTCCAACAGGCTGACCCCTGATAAATGGACAATGTGGGAAGTGCCTCTGATGTTCTCCTCTTGGTGTATCACCCTCTTCCCAAGCCCCTACTATCCCTCTACAGAAGACACATGCACAATGGTCTGCAGTCCTAAGATAGTAAAACCCATCATGTGCCAAATCATATGGTTTCAGCCAATCCACTGGCCAATCAATAAAAGTTTCCAAGCGTTCTTTCTCAAACCGCAGACTATCATATGATGCAAATACTTTGGTCCGAATTCCATTCTGTGCAAGAATAAGTGTCTGAGCAAACTTGCATTCTGGCCTCTTTTCCTTGTGAAGATGGATAACGTTTACAGATGGGCTGATCTCAGCAGCATCAATTTCCAAGTCACATGTGAAACATTTCAAAATATTCCCTTTCTGTGTGTAATAGAAACCAGCCCTTGCAAGTGTAGCTTTCTCTACATTAAAAGTGTTATCACCATAAGTATTTACACGGTATTGCTCCCCTGACAGGAGACGAATATTACGATTTGCATCCCCCATTGCTGTTTTCTTTTACAACTGCAGCAAATTTTTCCCCAATGTGAACTGTGACAAAGTGGCACTTGAGTATTTCAGTTTAAGAGTAAACACAATTTTTTTCAGTATTTCGATAATTTGTTTTTCAAAAAGTTCTGCCAAACAACAGTGTTTTAAAACAATGATAAGCTAAACTTAATTCAAAAACACTACAGCCACGATTAGTGCAGGTAGTCTGAGATGCAGAGATAAATGTGTTAAATCTATTCTCTAAACATATCCCCCCAGGCACCCGACCACCATCATGCATCTACCATTCATCGTATCTGAAAAGAAAGAAACAAAATTAGCACTGAAAACATACACTTTATGATAGTTTTTTCATCCATACCAGATAGCAGAAAAGTCAAACAAATATTCTCTTTTATTGTAGATTCTTGATCATGACCATGAAGGTAAAAGCTTGATAGAAATAAAATGGATAATTTTGGACAACTGGTGTTCTGAGCATCCATCTAATGGTAGAACAACACCAAGAAAATTGGAAAACAAAAAAGATCAAAAACTCTGAATATGCTGTCCTATTCAATTCCATGTGCATTAAAGAAAACCTGCTCCCAGCTTAC
>JAUUDZ010007450.1:0-11707 GCA_032361705.1 Panulirus versicolor | reverse complement strand
CCCCCCCCCCCCCCCGCCGGTCTGGAGTTCCACTAGAGCTGCTGCGGTATTGTATTTACCACACCTGGTTCCCTCCGTTAGTTGGCTGTTGGGAACCGGGCAGCTTGTTTCTGGATGTGCATCCGAAGGGCGCCATCCATGGTTTCTACACGCACCCGAAGGGCGTCACCCATGGTTTCTACACGCATCCGAAGGGCGGCACCCCTGGCTCCCCCATACTCACGCCGACATGCATAATGCGAAAGATTTGTTTAGTACTGTACTGAATGGTGCTGGTGTTCTCACCTCGATCAGCGGTAAATGTAGATTATATTTCCCTATTCTTACTACAGACAATTGTCTATATTTTCTCTCGAGGAGCAAATTCATCGGTAGCGTCCCACATCCTGTGTGTGTGTGTGTGTGTGGGGGGGGGGGGGGGGGGGGGGATGGATGATACAGCCAGAAAACAAGAGCGGATGCAGGATGGTAGGGTGGTACTGTCGTAGGGCAGCAAGGTGGCAACCTATGCCAGCAAGGTGACAGGGTAGCAGCCCACGTCACCAAGGCAGCATCTGGCACCCATACGCTATATCTCGCCACACACACACACACACACACACACACACACACGTATCCTTTTTTGCGCTACATTCTAGAAAAGTTATTTGGGCGAATGGTCATTTTTTGTACCAGGTGTCGCAAAGAGACATTTTGATATGTAGAATTTTCTGAGTTGTTGAGGTTTTACGTTGGGTTAAAGTCGCCCAAGTATCTACCATGAACCTCAATAAATAATCTTAATGTGTTCTTCAAAACGGCGCAAAGTACCTGACACATACATTCGCCGTTTAACGACCGTGTTTCGCAGTTTCCTTGAAAAAAAAATCCTCACCTTTTTTCTCCCTACCTTTTTTCACCACGTCTTGGGCAAAGGAAGTGCCAACTGTTTGTCTATCTTCTTACATCTTGCCTCAATAATTGATCATAACTCTAGTTTATTCTTTGCGCTTATTTAGCACTAACGAACCTTAGCATGTCTAAATGTGAGGTAAAGCGGTTGGAGATTACGACAATCCTGTGATTAATATACACTGTCGGCCTTACACCTAGTTTTGATGTTAGGTGGTGTTACTATACAGTTCTGTTGTTGTTTCACTTACTGTTGTCTCTATTAGTGGTATCCACCAGCCAATTACAGTGCTGCTGCTGTAACTACTGTTGCTATAGATGTGAAGATGGCGTTGTTTACGCCCATGATGTCAATGTCAGAGTTGGTGATGGTGGTTCCTGAAACCAGCAGCACAGATACGATACAATAATGGGTCTCACAGAGCCTCAAAGCCTTGAGGGAAAGAAGCATGTCTTTCATAGATTTACGCAATGAACAACTCGTAGCCGAGCTTCGCTACTCCCGTTTCTACGGTAAAGCACAGCAATACTGTGTGTATTCGCCCCTAGTATGCAAGGAGTGTACATAAATGAGGCAACAAAACTACGCATTCGACAAAACACTCTCACACTTCAATAAATCTACGCTATACGTCTTAGCGTTAAAACTACCTTTTGTTCCTTTCCTCTATCTTCCCTTGAACCCATTCCTTTTTCCTCTCCGAACCATACAAGAAAAAAGTTGTGGCGTTGCTGGTAATAGTGGCGACAATGCTCTAAACTGTGGTGGTTGTGATGATGGTGCTGGTAGGTTTAGTTCTTATACTGGTACAGGTGATGCTGGTATTAGCAGAGATGACGGCATTCTGGTAGTGGCGGCCGTGATGATGGTGCTGCTAGTGGTATTAGTAGGGGTGGGCTTGTGGTGGTGCAGGTGCTGATGTTGATGATGATTATAATAACGGTGGTGAGAGGGTTGGCGCCGATGTTGGTGGTAGTGACGTTCGCTGAAGAGCTGGTGGTGACGGCTGCGGATATGTTATGTTGGTGACAGCTGTAGCGTTAGCTGTACCGGTAGTAGCAACGATTATGGTATTTATGGTGATGGTGGTGGGAGATGAGAGTGACGATGATGCTACCACCATTAAAGTCTTCCGTCGTCGATGCGACGGAACAGGAGGTACATAAAACTCAATAAAAGTGCGTTTCAGATTCATTCCCAGGCGAGCCGGGAAGGTAGGGCCAGCTACCTTTGCGCTCTGGGTCGTTCACCCCGACGTTGGGGCTGCGTCAGGGTGGTGGGGGTTGGGAGGTTGCCCAGTCAGTAACCTCTGTTATGACATTACTGTATAGAGCTACTGAGGTTTACCTTGTCAACAGCCGCCTGCCAAGAGTAGACAAGAATTCATATGTAGATTGATTAAGTCAACAAACACTCAATTAATTTCACACACATCGTTTCTAAGAATGGGTGATGATATATATATTTTTTCTCTCTTCTGAAAATGTGATTCGTTTTAACAAATGGATTGCCAACTGCTAAGTGCTCCGTCAATGGCACAGGTGGGTTGGCCAGACTGTGTAAGGCATCACAGGTATTTGCCAAATGCCATACCAGGCCATCCCAGTCCAAACCACGCTAGACTAAGCTTGTCTATATTAGACCGAGACCAAAACACATCAGGATGCACTGGAGTAGACCAGACTAAACGAAACTAAACAACACCGAGGTAAACCAGCGCAAACCAAACCGTCAAAAAATAGCAGGCTAAACCATCCCAACCCACACCACATGAAACTAGGCCAGGACATACTAAGCTAAACCGGTTTAGATCAAAATACACTAAACCAAACGCATCAAATTAACAGATGGAAACCTGGAGTAGAGAGGACAAGGTTAGACAAGTCGAGACCAAACCAGATCACTGCTCACAAGATGAGACCAGACGTGCCCACCTCTTCATGGCAAAAATTGGCAAGACTGGTGACCACAAACGTAAATACCAATGCGATTTCCTATCTTCAGTCTGGAGGATTTTTTTTTTTTGTTCGTAACAATGAATCATTAAAGGAAGTCGTTCCCAGATATATATAACCGAGTATTTAGACATTACGAAAACAATTGCTTTAGTATATAACTTTCACAATGATCATTCTTTTTCTCATAAGCATTTTTTTTCTAGAATGAATACACAGTATACTGTGTGTATGCCTCTGGACACAACAACTGCAAGTATTGAGATCTATAGTACTACAGCGCACAATATTTGTTCAATTTCCAGTTTTTATACACATCACAGCGTAAATAATCAATTCACTTAGATCAACAAACAGACATTTGGACACAGGTAGAGAGATACGTTGATGATCGTAAGGCCGTGTGGCTGCTGGCGTCACTGTGAAACACGTCACCTGGCAGAGTGTGTGTGGCTGCAGGCAAGCAGGGACCAGCAAGTCCCACCTCTTACACGTTCTGTTACACCCGAAGTACAGGTGTGCTTGTGTTACCAAACTTCAACCACGCGCACAACACATGAGTGCTTGTGTTGTTGCACCCTAAACGTCACAGCGTGTGGATAGATCAGTGGCAAGTTCAGCAACAGTTGGTGTAGACTGTGCCAGTCGTGTTTAACCTAACATCGCTCAAGTGCCTTGAAATCTGATAAACATTACTAATCTGTAGCCCTTGAACTTGGAGCAGAAGGCCAGTTTTAGCAAACACGAAGAGAAGGCTTCGTTTGTTTACTCTAGTGCAGTAAGGTACAAGCTAAGCTAAACATAGGAAGGTACTCTACCAATGACATTTTTGAACTCGCCTCAAAACCTCTACAGAAAATGAGTTGGTGCTCGTACTGAAGATTAGATTTACTGATATATTAGAAGGTTGGGTTTTCTTAGCTTGCCCGGTATGATATTATATGAAGTATGAACGATTACTATTTGTCATCTATTTCCTGTATTTTTAGACCTTGCGCTGACACGAATATTTACCCTTATGACAAATTATGACAAAATCATGCTGTCATATTTAGTAAGAAACCAATGGTTACCAGCAGACAACAGACATTAACGTCCGTCGGCACCTGCAGCCTAGCCCAAAATGGCTGCCAAACTTGACGCTACCTGGTGGGGGCATCAAACAAGTTGTCTTATATATATATATAAACAAAAAAAAAAAAAACATAATAAATTTTACAGTTTCGTCTCTCTCTCTCTCTCTCTCTCTCTCTCTCTCTCTCTCTCTCTCTCTCTCTCTCTCTCTCTCTAATAAGGTGGGAGACACAGAGAAATCTTAGCCGCCACACTGACTGCTCACAATACAATGTCTTTCTCGGTAAAGAAAAAGTGCTTTTGGAGGTAAAGTAGTTGTCTTAAGTGAACAGGAACAGACGCTTACTTCATACCAGTGATATCCTTCTTAGCAGAGGTGTCAGAAGTTATTAAAACTGATTGTCATACTAAAAGCAATGACGAACGTTGACACCAGCAACAGAGACGGTTAATCCTACCAGCAACAACGTCTCATGCAACGGTGATATTCGTAACAAAGACAGCAAAGAGTGACTGCGCGTCACAGCATTCCTAGCATAACAGGCTATCAGCAGCCACAGCATTCCCAGCAAATGAGTCTCTCAAGCAAGACGTTAGCCCTCCTGCACTCAAGAAGGAGTAATTAATTCTTATCTGTGATAAGAAAAAAAAAAAATCCTATATCATTCAGGAAAATCGTATCGTAAGGTTGAAACATCACAAAATTTCTTCGTGAAAACGTAACAGCTCCCAGATTCTCTCCCTGTTTACAGTCCTCCCAGACAAACCTCTAACAGCAGATATAGTCTCTCTAGCAGTATACAACTACAGAAACAACACTGTACCATCAAGTAGATATGCAGATGACGATACTGTAGTCCAAACATAAGTCTACGACTGTAATAGGACACACCGTGACGGACTAGCTGTCAACCATCAGGCCAAAGGAACTCTACTTTTGACTGGGCCGCTTTGCCCACAGGTCAGCAGCCATTCTGTCACAGCGACTCTGCCTTTACAAAGCGCCTTATCACTGGTGTCAATTTCTTGAGGAGTTTTATTTTTTCTTCCTCAGTACCAGTCTCACAGGAGACCTAGGTTCGCAAGAACTCCCTTATCGATGGTAGCCGCCTAACGCAACACCTCGGCCAGAGGAACATCAAAAGCCTGCCTGTGCCACCACGCAGCAGTAAATGAAAATAAACTGATTTGCCTCACTAAGAAATCGTTCGTCGCGTGAGGGAGTTTGAAAAAGGGGCAAGGAAAAGGTTTGGACAGGATCAAAACGCGAGAATAACTAATGTTACCCATTACGACTTAATCTGGACAGGATCAAAACGCGAGGATAAACAATGTTGAACATTACGGTTTAGTTATGTTCCTCGTGTACGTGTTCCGTTGTGTTCCTTAAGCAACTGTCACGTGTGTCCCTTAATAGTTTCATTATGTTCCTAAAACAATTGTTCCATTGGTCCTTAAAGCAACCTTTGCATTGTTTCAAGGGAAAATAATCCATTATGATCCTTAAACAACAGATCTGTCGTGTTACTTAAGCAACAGATCTTTGGTGTTCTTTAAGGGCATCTACTCGGTGCTTCTTGTTCCTTGAACTTCACTTTCGTGTTCTTTAAGTAAATGTCTCGTTTGACTCTTTAAGTAGCCATCCCAATGTGTTTCTTACTTTAGTGTTACACCGTGCTATCTGAACACCACTAACGTTGGTTTTCTTATCTACTAGCGTCCTTATATTCCTTACTCAGCAGTGCCGATGTGTTCCTTACATATGCTAGTGTCTTTCAGTATCATTTTTCTCTTGTGCTTCTTGAGGGGCAATCTATAAAACTTTTTTTTTCTCTAATTTTGCCCGACTTGTGCTTCTAAATGAACTGTTCCATTGTGTGCCTTTGGTAACTCGCTCTGCGATTGTAAACAAATACGTTCCATACGTAACGGCTTTCATATAAATTCTCTTTTTCAAGATTGGTCGCCGTTTCCGTTGTTGAAAGACGTTATCCTTAATTTTGACTTCCGTTGCTCCTTGATAACTAACCTCTTAAACTACAACTGAATTACACTGCTTGAAGGTAGGCACTAATAGGACTGCGGGGTTGGCAATGACAAGGCTGAGGTTTGGCAGTGACAAGATCTGGGGTTGACACCGACAAGGCCTGGGGTTGGCACTGAAAGTGGCACTATCTGAAGGAGGAACTGGCACCACTGTCCATACCGTCTCAGACAAACGTGGCGAATCATTACTCTGTCTGTGTTTATCGTCCATGGTAGCACGGGCAACAGCATTTCCCCCCCCTCACAAAATGTATACGTGGATGTGCCAAACCCTCTCCCCGTCTCTAATGTGCATGTAAATGTTTTTAGTTAACGATGACAGATCTATAAATAGACCGTGTTCCTTGTTGCTATGATGGTAGATTGCTGTTAGATTGCTTATGTGGTTATGGTTAGCAGACTGCAGGATGAGGAGGAGAGTCTGTAAGGTTGTGGTTAAGAGGGAGAGTTCGTTTGTGGAGGTGTGGTTAGTGAGAGAATTCGTTTGTGGGGGGTGTGGTTAGTGAGAGAGTTCGTTTGTGGAACTGTGGTTAGTGAGAGTTCGTTTGTGGAACTGTGGTTGGTGAGTTCGGGAGTCTAGGGCTGTTTAAAAAAGAGTTCTTGAGAGCTTTTGTTAGCAGTTTGCGGAACTGGATGGTGAAAGGGTCTGCAATAGACTGGTTTGCAATTTGGAAGAGCTGTGGTTAGGTAGAAGGTTTTACTGGAAGAACTGCAGCTAATGATGGAAATTGTGGGGCTTGTGGTCAGTGTCAGAGTTTGTGAACGGTTGCGATCTGTGTAAACCTCAGCTGGGGTGAGGGTAGCGAGGGCGTGGCACGAGTAAGAGAAGATACGGTGAGTGAGGACATTTGCGAGGGTGTGGATACGTGGTTTACAAGTGAACGGAGGGATGGATAAGACTGTTACACAGCGATATATGCCATAAAGGATGGAATTCCTGAAAAGTGATGGTTCGAATCTCGAGATGGCAAGAGAGTAAGGCGAGGCTGGTGGCATGTTGGACTTTAGACTAGTTAACTGCAGGGGAGGTCATTATGGTCATCAACGTCTAATCAATCGAGAAGCCCCAACACCTTCAGCAGATGTTCGAGATAAGCAAAACAATACAAGCTTTCACAGCATGTATGGTGCTTGATGGAAGGGACAGTTGAAGAGAGGATGACGAAGACAATGAGTATGAAGGATGTGATGGAAAGGTGTGTGTGTGTGTGTGTGTGTGTGTGTGTATGTGTGTGTGTGTGCGGTGCTGGGCAATGGCAGGGCGACTATCCTGCTAGGGCGTGGCTAGGGGGGATGGATTACGTTCCAATGGGGCCTGAAGACGAAGGATTGAGTAGCTGAACACATCTAACAACTTGTTTATACAGATGAGGTCATACAATGATACGAAACAAAAAAGAAGAAGATAATCTATTATCAAGTCACCTTCTGTTTGTTTTGATATGACACATGAAAATTAGAGTTTGATGGTCAACTATCAACAGACTTTCGTTCCCCTAGTAGCCAGCTGGCCAAGATGAAGTCCGCTGTCTTTGGTTTAACTCGATTTTTTTTTCCCCTTTGAATCCATCAAGATACGAGTCTCCGCATTGTGCAGATGATGCATCTCTCAGCATCAGACATGTCAGTCGGTGCGCGAAGGCCTCCGCCGACCCTGCACACCGACGCAACATCCGTCATCCACCTGTTTTAAAGAACCGGATGCCTATGTAAGGGAAAGCTACTCCGGAAGACCTGAGGAAGAGCGAAAAAGTTTGCCATAATGGATCATAAAGACGCAAGGCGGTCGGTCCCCTTAGCTCCAGACACAGAAGCATCGAGAGAAATTCTGGATAAAGAGAGACATGGAGGTCGCTAACAAGCACAGACACATCTCCCTGTCTCCACTCTTGGCCGCCACCCAGGGACCTGTTGGGGTGGCTGTGTGGCGTGCGACGCTCTGAGTGCCCGGGAACCACTCAGCCAATCAGAAAAGAGAACACTGGGCATTATTAGTAGCCAGGGGCGTATGCGAGATGAAAGAGACAAATAAGTGGCAAGGACAGTAAAAACTGAGGACCCTTCAGACGAGAAGGAAATGAAAGGTCGTGGTGATGACATTTTAGTGATGTATATATATATATATATATATATATATATATATATATATATATATAGACTTTCCGGTATTGATCTCTCTACGGTCTCAGGCTGTCTAGAGCTGTGTGGCTACATAACAAGACATCACTGGGTACTTTGGAATTAGGACAGACACTGTCCAGACATTGGATAGTATAGACAGCCCCACTTAGTCCCTCAAGCAGGTGAGGTCTTAATGTCAAGCAGGAAGATTGTCCTTATCTGGACCTAAATGTCGAGGAAAAGGCATCCTATAACACTGAACTGAAGGGAAACCCTTCCCTGGACCCTGAATAGGACTGAAACTTTCATCAGAAACCAAGTAGGAGGAATAGCCTCACGAGGACCTTAAACAGGAGTGAAGACTTCACTAGAAACCAGTATGGGTGGCGAGACGTTACTAATGTCTTGGGCAAGAAGATCTTCAGGAGCACTGCGGGAACGCAGGAGAATATAGACATTGCCCTGGGTAAGAGGAAGTACTTCGCCAGGATCCTATATGACAAAAAGGAAAATTCTACAAGTCCTCGGGAGGCAAGGCTCTTTAACACCTCACTACAGCAGGATCTTAAATGGTCTGGAACGGGAGAAAATAACAGTCTGGCACGCGAAAGGAAATGTTCTGGCACGGGAGGGAAGTGGTCTGGAACAGGATGGTAAATGGCATGGGACGAGACAGGAAATGATCCGCAACGAATGAAGAGAGATGCAAGTAAGACAGAATATACATAACTGTTTTGACTGTATTGTAATGATGTTGATGGCAACAATCCTTCATTCACGAAAAGTAATGCGAGACAAACAACGGATAAAGGGCATAAGAATGACGGAAGTGAAGGCGAGTGATGGCGAGGTATATATAACCACAGACATGTGTAAGAGACAAAATTAGGAGAGACTTATGTCAGATACAGAATAAGGATATTGCTTGCTGCTTGCTGATGATGATGCTGTAAGAAGAGATATAATAAGACTGCCACAGAACAGAAGAAGTTGAAAATATAGAAATATCACATGTGAAGAAGATGGGCCCAAGCCAGAGAATGAAAATATAACACTTGCATCACATTCAAAAGCAAACTATGTGAGCAGTGAATGGAAGAGTTGGAAAGGAATTAATCAGCTGCCTGTAACGACGTGTTGCACAGGATCGCGAATGTTAAAAGTAATCAAGTCCGTTGGACGAGGAAGGGCTCTTAGGAGAAGTATAATGTAATTCATATCTCTAACACTGACCTGCCTATCTGCTGCATTCATTAAGTCTTCAGCTGTATACACGAAGCGGATATGGTTCAACCAGGTGTGGTAAGATCAATAGAAAGCGTCCATTCTGATACTGGTCTTGAATTTTTTTTTCCCCCACACACCATCGAATTAACTGAAGACAAACGTTTCCATGAACGCCTTCACTCTGACACACCAAGCACCTTCACGACACACGATGGAAAGTGATTTCCATGGCATGTTGAAGCGACGTACCTCCAGCCTTGAACCAGCATAACGCGTCGTCTATAGACCACAGATAATCTGGGTATAACTTATGTCTCCCGTCAGGACAAACCTAGGCTTAGGTATACCACCGATATGCCACTTTGGTATACCACCAATATGCTACCCAGTGACCTTGTTTAATCTTTTAGCTCTACGTGTTCATCCCATTATTCCAATCTTCCTGGAAGTCAACCTCTCAAGAGATTATGGTGTGTTCTGTCCCGATTGGCTTTAGTGATTAGATTGCCACGACAACCATTGTCCCAGCCAGCAGGTGTTAGACCCCTTACATCCCTCATGCGTTAGGCCTACGCCCTCAAGTGTCAGACACCCCCGACCAAGGTTAAGCAACGCCCCTCAAGAGCCATACGTAGCCGGGTTATTTTCGACACATCAACTGACTTTCTGTAATATTTTTTTTTTCTTTTCATCGCGTTGTCATCCAGTCCCAGGTGCGAGAGTGGCAAATAATCTGCCACTCATTTATCACAATTTATTCTTTTTTAAGGAATACTGGGCTGAGCTGTGGGAGTGGATAGTATTGGAAGTTATCCCAAAGTCTGCCAGAGGCATTTTACAGGGTAAGTGAGTGTTTGCGTTGATCGAAGTCTACATTTAGAATTCACGTAACCTTAAAACACAGTTCACTTTAATCCCATCATCTGTCATGAGTTCGTCAACCCTTCTTGGGGTAAAAGAAAGAAAGAAAGAAAGAAAGAAATAGTTACCGACTGTGGAGATTAACGGTATAACTGTGAGACAGAGGCGACCAAACACTGAACGTGTCAGCTCAACCCTCACACATCTTAGGTCGCCTTCATCACCTCCTGGCAACACCCACCGACATCCCGACTCACCAGAACTACCATCAGTAAGGCGCTAAATGAATCCTCTCAGTAAGAGTGAATCGGTTACCCGGATTTACACGTAACATGGCGTTGGTGCTGACGCTCTGTATTGCGATGGAGTCGAGATACACAAGCTTCTACCCAGGCCTTAAAACTGTCCCCTATCTTCCGTTTTTTCACCCCGGGGTAACCACTTGGACCTCTGCCGACTCTATTGCTGTATTACTCAGAGCTCTTTATTTACGTCCTGTGGCGCCCCGTACTGACGGAGGTGTGAGGTGTCAGGGCCCACGCCTCCCACACGGCTCCTTGCCCGTCCCTGTATTGACGAAGGTGTGACGTGTGCAAGGGGAGGCGCGCCTCCCACACGGCCGTCACCCGTCCATTCGTCTTCTGCCGCGTCAGGAGTGATGCTCTGATGGCAAAATATTTTTCCGAGCGTGAGGCAATACGTAAACGTCATGGGGGGCTTAGGCTGTGAGTTCTTCCTCTGGGGTACTGAGGGACGTGTTCCCCCAAGGAAATCTAGAGGGTCTGGTTCTTGTGAGGACCCCTGAGGTGTGTGTGTGTGTGTGTGTGTGTGTGTGTGTGTGTGTGTGCCATAATGAGGCCTCCGTGTGTATGCTGGCCCACAGGAGTCTCCGGCTGTGTGGTATTCAAGGTAGACTCGGACTATGTGCTCCCTAAAGGAGCCTTGGGCTCGGTGCATGGTCAAGGCAGCCTCGCGTTGCTTCTTCACTCGGGGAAAACTTGGGATCACTCTTTCCTCGGAGGAGCCATGGACTGTGTCATCTGTGGAGGACAATGGCTTCCCCCCACAAAAGCCTCTGTTTGTAACCTATCATTGCAATGATGTAATCTGACTTAGCACGTACACTGACCGACTGATTTTCGTCTTAAGAGCGACTAGTTTCATGGGCGCTCATACCCATCATGAGGGCGTGTGGCGCAAAGAGAGGACATGAGTGCACAAAAAGGTCCAGGGATCAGGCCTTAATGACTGTAGTACGTAGGTCACAAATTGTGAGGAAAACTCCACTGGAGATTTTGTAGTGCTGAACGAACCATTCTGCTGTGTACATGGGAAGTGAACTGGACAAGAATGACGAGATTATGTACCAAGATTTGTAACTGGTGAACTATTTAGTTTCGTGTTATCGTGGCATTTGCCTTCACTTGGCAGCGGCAGGCGACGTGCCCCTGACTGATGTTTATGAAGCACTGAAGATAAAATCCCACTGACTTTGTTTATATATACTTACTACAGTTGAAGATATTCTGTT
>JAUUDZ010007439.1:0-11707 GCA_032361705.1 Panulirus versicolor | reverse complement strand
AAACATTTTGGAAGGAGAATGAATGGGAACATCAGTGAAGGGAACAAATAGGGAATTGGTAACAAGCAGAGATGGATTGAGTACTTTGAAGGATTGATGAATGTGTTTGATGATAGGATGGCATTTATAAGGTGTTTCGATCAGGGAGTTGTATGAATTGAGAGTAATGGCAAGTGGTTTGGTGAAAAGAGAAGAGGTGAAAGTTTTAAGATGAAGTGTGGCAATTTTTCTGAAGTGATTGGGATTGCAGTTGAATTTCTCAAGAAAGGAGAAGAATGTGTTATTGAATGGTTAGTTAGGATTTTTGATGTATGTATGGCTTAGGGTAAGGTGCTTTAGGATTGGTGGAATTCCTGTATAGCACCAATGTGTAATGGTAAGGAGGACAAAAGGGAATGTTCATATTACAAAGGTACAAGTTTGTTGAGTGTACCTGGTAAGCTGCATGAGAGAGTGTTGATTAAGAGGATGATGACATGCACAGAGCATCAGACTTAAGGAGGAACAATATGGCTTTAGAAGTGGTAGGTGTGTGGATCTGGTTTTATCCCTGAAGATTGTGTGAGAGAAACTTGGTGAGATAGAAGGATCTTGATGTGGCATTTATGTATCTGGAGAAAGTACATGATAGGGTTGATTGAGATGCTGTGTTGAAAGTGTTATGAATGTATTATTTATGAAGAAACCTGTTAGAAGCAGTAAAGCATTTTAATCAAGAGAGTAAAGCATGTGTGTGAGTAGGAAGATAGCAGATGTTTCCGGGTCAAGATGGGACTGCAGCAGAGGGTATTTAATGTTACCATGGCTGTTTAATCTTTTTATGGATTGGGTGGTAAGGGAAGTGAATGTGAGGGTTTTGGAGAGAGGCACATCTGTTGTCTGTCAGGCATGGCAGCCTGGGAAGTCCATCAGCTGTCGTTTGCTGGGGATGTGGACCTGGTGGGAGATTCAAGTGAGAATCTGCAGAAGTTGGTGTCTGAATTTAAGGGCGTGTGAAAGGAGAAAGTTGAGAGTAAATGTGAGTGAAAATAAGGTTAAGTTCAACACTGGAAGGAGACAGGTTAGTTGGAGTGTGAGTTTGGAGAGTATGAGTATGGGAATATGTTGGGAGAGGAGGGATGGTTCAGGAAGAAAGGATAAAAGAGAGATTGTCAATAATAGGAGTATAGTTGAGAGGTGAAGAGGATGTGTTGAAATGGCTTGGACATATGGGGAAGATGAGTGAGGAGAGGTTGAAAAAGGGTATAAGTGTCAGAAGTGGAGGGGACAAGGAGAATAAAGAGACTGAATTGGAGATGGAAGTGATAAAGGTTTGAGTGCTTGAGGCCTGAACATGCAAGAGGGTGTAAGGCATTCACTAGATAGATTGAATTGGAGCAGTGTGGTGTCATGCTGTCAGTGGACTTTAACTAAAAGGCACAAGAAGCAGTAGGGCAAACTATGGGAAGGTCTGTAGGGCATAGTTGTAGATATGGGGCTGTGATTTTAGCACATTGTATGTGATGGCTGGAGAGTGGAAGTAAACAAATGAAGCCATTGCTTTGCTTGTTCCTGATGCTTCCTCACTAATGCAGGAAATGGCAAACAAGTATGAAAGGAACTAGAAGTGTTATAATGCTGAAATTAATGTGCAGATCCCTCAAGGGAGAAGTGATGGATACATGATTGACAAGGGTGTGAGGCAGCATTGAGTCATCACTCAGGATGCCCATGTAGGGCAAAAACCCAGGCCACACCTAGTAGCCATATTAATGTCATAATAATGGTACACAGTTTGAGTAAGTAATGATAGAGTATGAGAGAGCTGTAGTAATAAGAAGAGTATGGTTGAGAGAGTTGAAGAGAAAGTAATGCAGGTGGTGGCTGAGAGAAAAAAGTCATTCATCATACAATCTGTGTGGTGAGAACTTTACACTACCCCTGCCATTATGGCTAAATCTTGTTGTAGGTAGGTAGATACTTTCTTTCACTCACAAACTTTTCACAATGGTAAGTCACAAGGGAGGATGTTAGAGTTAGGAAGCATAAAGCATTTTTTTTTATCAAGATGCTTATGGAATTAGAAAGGAATTTATTACCCCAGGAAATGCAAAGAAAAATGCTTTGATAAACTTTGACAGTGGCAGACTGGTTATATACATGTATAAAGCCTGAAAATATCAGAATCAAAATTAAGGTCATTAATGAAAGTATAAGGGACACAATCCTCATAAATTGAATGGAAACATGTGTGAATGAAAAAAATAAGTAACAAAGCAGGTTTAGAAGGTTAAGTGACCTGTAGATTTGATGGAGAAAAAAATTAAGCAAGGTGGGGTACTAGTGTATGTAATCAGCAGATTTTATGCTAGCCATATAATAAGAATATCACCAAAGATATGAAACATTGCCAGTAAGCACACCAGCCACAAGAACACTCAATATAGTAACCTATAGACCACCCAAAACTAAAACATGGAAGTTCAGTGTTGTATTGTCAAAAATTGAGGAAATCATAAGAAATATTGACAGACCAGAAACAGCAGTACTTTGGGCAGATTTTGAAATTTTGTACAGTGCGAAAAGGATAAATAGGAATATGGATGTAATTATAGATTCAAAGAATAGAAAATTGCCTTATGAGATGAAAAAGAACAATTTATAAACTAATTAGGTCATGATAGGCTTTCAACCTGATACACATTGTAAGCAAACCAACAAGTAACGATTACACAATTGATCTGATATTTTCAAATGAGATATCTCGAGTAACAGACATTGAGGTAAAAAAATCAGGTATATTTGACATAGTATGATTGAATGTGTAATAACTATAGTATTGAAAGGTGACAGGCAGACACAAAAAAAAATGAATTGGAATGAGTTAATAATCTAATAGTATTATAAAATGGATGGACAGTCAGAATAAAAGTAATGCAAAGACAGACATGGCAGTCTTCTACCAGCTTTTAGATGAAATGATTGTGAAATTTGTGCCACATAAAAGAAAACATAACCCCAAAAGAATGCTAGAATAGATGAAAAAATTGAAAAACTAAGATTTGCATCAAGCATAGATAGAGTGGAACAATGAGCAGAAAGAGTAAGGAATGCAGATATGTAAAATGATTGGGCCACACAGAAGAGAAACTAATGGAAGGATAAGTAATTTGACATATGGGTAGAACCCTAAAAGTCCCATTTGCCAACCTGAACAGAGAAAAGAACAATAATTCAGGGATTGGACCATTTATGGAAAAAAACGGCTTAGTACAAGTGAGCATGAGGTAATTGACAAAATATTTAACACTTATGGCAAGCATGCGCTCATAGATATAAATTTACCAGAGTGAAACATAATCAAAGAAAATTATAAGCTCAGATGAAAAGAAGCCCCAGGGACAGATGGAATTCCTGTAATTTTATTAAAGATTACAAAAGAGACTGTAGCTAAACCACTTATAGTGCTGTAAGACAGAACAAGCCAGTCAAGCATGGCAGATTTACAAAAAATTGCACCAAGGAGAATTATTTTCAAGAGAAGTGATTAAGGAAATGAAGTAATTAGTTTGTAAAGTATCTATGTTGAGGTTTTACCTCTGATGCCTCAGAATTTGCACCATTTTCATAAGTAGCTGAATGTTTGACAAAGACTATTATGCGTAGAGAGGAAAGGAAATTTCACTCTGTTTTTATGGCAGAGATAAGATAAGAGTGGTAGCTAAGCTTAAGTTTCTTGAAGCTGTCTTTAGATATCTATCCTTTGCATCTCCATACTGTTGAGAAGTAGCTCAGGTTACAGAATCATTGATTAAGAGTTTGAATACAAGCAGGATATGTTTGTCATGTATAATCTCATAAAGTTGCTTGATCTGAATAAGCATCAAACAGTGATGATATTGAAACTCGGGTTAAACCTGATTTTCAAAATCATAACTTGATAGAATTTTGTAATGTTAGAAAAGGACTAAAAGTGATCTAGTTGTACAGTTGTTGAGAGACCTTATTAAAGGGATGGCTTAAGAATACGAAGCATATTCCTCAGGAAATTCTTACTTATTGGTCCCTCAGAGATAAAGTATACTACATCATTGGTGCTGTGTTTGATATGAGTAGGATTATTGGCCTAAAAGTGTGAGATTTAGGCTCATAAATGGTATAGGCAAATCTCAGAGGTATTGAATAATTCCTATGATTTGTAGAGATTTGTGTTTTGGTCTAATATGACTGCTGAAATTAGAGTTCTGATAAGAACATTAGATAAAAGTTATTGTGGTCAGTAAACAATAATGTATTTTACATGATGATAGAGAATTGCTGTGGCAGAAAAATTTTGATTTACTTGATATGGATGAAAGAACACACCTCATTCTCATTCATCATGACAGCAACATGTTTTGAGCAGAAGTTTTCTTAGTGATACATATTTAGTGTTGCTTTTTCTTTTTGTAAGTGCCAGTGTTCAGATACAGTATAGCATAGACTATTTATAGTGATGTTGAGCCAGAATTTTTCTCTAGAGAATTAAGATTTTGTAAGGACTTTAGCATCATAAATCCAGTGGTCTTACCGAGAAGAATAGATCTGAGAAGAAACTAGATAGTAGGAAGGAAAAAGATATTCTTCAAATATGCTGTTGGAGGAGCAGCAAGTCCTATTTGGATACCTTGTGGAAAGTGAACCCAGACCACCATTCCTAACTCAGAGAAGGTGTTGCAACCATAGATGTAATACCTAGTGACTGTGAGAATCTATTACAACCACAGATATAAGACCCAGTGACTGTGAGAAGCTGTTTCAACCACAGATGTAAGACCCAGTGACTATGAGCAGCTGTTGTAACCACAGATTTGGATAAACCAACTTTGTTAGGTAAGGACTGGTTGTTTGAGCCTAAGATGGATTAGAAGGAGATATTTAGTGTTAAGGTATGTAACTATGTTCCAGGTTTTGAGGAATTGCTTGAACAGCATAAGATGTTATTTGATAAGGGACAGAATGGTATAAAGGGTTTTGAGGCTAATATTACCATAGACAAAGATGTTACACCAATATAAGCTAAGGCTGCAGGTGTTCCTTATTTGTTGAAAGGTGAGGTGGAGAAGGAATTAGACAGCTCGTGAGTGAGAGAGTTACTGAGAAAACTGCTAAGAGCAGTTGGGCTGCTCCTATAGTAGTTGTACCTAAAGCTGATAAATCTGTTAGATTATGTGGTGCTTATAAAGTTACCATTAATCAAGCTGTTGAGGATGAGCAATATCCCTTACCCACTTCTCAAGATTTGTTTGCTACACTGAGAGGTGAATCCATTTTCACTAAATTAGACTTATCCCAAACATATGCTCAAGTCAGTGTTGATGCTGAAAGTCAACAGTACCTTACCATTTATACCCATAAAGGATTGTACGAGTTCAAAAGGTCGCCTTATGGGGTTAAAAGTGGGTCATCCAAATGTGTTATGTTTTCAGGATGATGTCATTGTTGACAGTGACACCCAAAATCATGTCCGAACCCTAGCTACAGTATTTAAAAGATTGCTATTACATAGTGTCAGGCTCAACAAGAGCAAGTGTTCATTTGTAGTCATTTCTAGCTAAAGAAGTAACTTGGCTACAAAATGATTGCAGAAGGGTTGAGACCAGTAAAAGATAAAGTAAGAGATATAGTAAATGTACCTGCTCCAAAAAATGTCAGTGAATTGAAAGCTTTTTTGGGAATGATGCTGTATTATTCAAGGTTCTTGAGTGGACTTTCATTAGTTTTGGTCTGTCTGCATGAACTGTTAAAGAAAGAGACTCCATAGAAATGAAACAGTGCAACTCAGAGGGCATTTGAGGATTGTGAAGCTGCTCTGTCAAGTACTGATGTTTTGGTCCCCTATAATACCAGTAGAACACTCAAGTTGCTTGTGATGCATTTGGCTATGGATTAGGTGCTGTCATAAGTCACAGAATGGATAATGGTTAAGAAAGACCCATTGTATATGCCTCGAAAACTCTTACCCAAAGTGAGAAAAACTATGCACAAATAGAGAAAAAGGCTTGTCTATCATATTTGTAGTAAAGAAATTTCACCAGTTTTGATATGGTAGGTAACTTATCTTAGTAACTATTTGCAAGCCTCACTTGGCAGTTTTGGGTCCTAAATCACCTGTTCCTACACTTGCTGCAGCCAGAATGCAGAGATGGGCTGTGATACTATCCGCATATGATTATGAGATACGGTATAAATGTTCAGAGGATCATTCCAATACTGATGCTTTGTATGCTTTGTCCATGTTGCCATGTAGTGGATCTAATGATGGAGTAGAGCTTAAGGTTTATGATGTAACCATGGTAGCAGAAGATTTTCCAGTCATCTTCAGAATGATTGCTTATGAAACTATGAAAGATGTGTTAGGAAGAGTCCTGGAATATGCGCTAAATGGATGGCCAGAGATTTGTCCATTCTTAGACTTTCAAATGTACCATTTAAGGAGAAGTGAATTATCTGTAGAGCAGGGATGTATGTTGTGGAGTACGAAAATGTAAATGTAAATTCCATAGTGTTTTAGAGGGCAAATTTTGAATAAACTGCATATTGAACATCCAGGTATATGTTCTATGAAAGCATTTGCCAGAAGTATTGTATAGTGACATAAACTGGATGGTGAAACAGAAATGATGGTATGTGAGTGCTCTGTTTGTCAGCATGTTAAGAGTATGCCACCCAGTACACCTTTGAAAACTTGGAAATGGACTACCCGTCCCTTCCAAAGAGTATACATTGACTTTTGTGATAAGGGAACAGACAAATTTTTGGTATTAATTGACATTCAAAGTGGATTGATGTTAAGCACATTTATAGTACTTAAGCTGGTAGCACCATTGATGAATTAAGATTAATATTCAAACATGGAATATCAGAGGAGGTAGTATCTGACAGTGGTCCTCCATTTCAATCATTAGAGTTTGTGTGTGGCTTCCCTTTGTCCCATTAAATCATGTAAGATTTTACACTAGTGAATGTGAGAAGCTTTTGCAACCACAGATGTAAGACTCAGTGACTGTGAGAACGTATTTCAACCACAGATATAGGATCCGGTGACTATGAAAAGCTATTGCAACCACAGATGTTAAACCCAGTGAATGTGAGAACCTGTTGCAATCACAGATGTAAGACTTGGTGACTGTGAGAAGCTTTTGCAGTCACAGATGTAAAACCCAGTGACTATGAGAAGCTCTTGCAGCCACAGATGCAAGAAGCAGTGACTGTATGAAGCTGTTGCAACCGCAGATGTAAGACCCAGTGACTGTGAGAAGCTCTTGCAATCATAGATGTAAAACCCAGTGACTGAGAAGTAAACTGAAAGAAAATGAAGCAGCACAGGAAATGTTTTCAGGTAGGCAAGTAAAGTTACTCCCAAAATTAGAAGGTGATACAGTGAGAATTAAGAATTCAAAGAAAGGTGTTATCATGGTCATATAGTGTTCATTACAATACAATAAATATGTACAAAAGCTATCACCAGTAAGTTAAGATTGATGAAAAATTGGTTCCAAATAAAATGAAAATGTCTATCTAGAGACTCTCATTGTGCTACAGAAATACTGGCCTAGGGCTGACAATGGTACAGGAATACTGGCCTAGGGCTGACAATGGTACAGGAATACTAGAAAGACTAGAGTTGACAGTGGTACAGAAATACTAGAAAGACTAGAGTTGACAGTGGTACAGAAATACTAGAAAGACTAGAGTTGACTGGTACAGGAATGTTAGAGTTGACAGTGGTATAGAAATACTAGAAAGAGTAGAGTTGACAGTGGTACAGAAAGACTATGATCAATAGTGCTACAGAAAGACTAGAGCTGACAGTTGAACAGAAAGACTAGAGCAGGTAGTGGTAATGAAATACTAGAACTGGTAGTGATAATTAAATACTAGAGCTGATTGTGGTATAGAAAGACTAGAGCTGGCAGAGGTACAGAAATACTAGAGCTGATAGTGGTACAGAAATACTTGAAAGGCTAGGGCTGACAATAGTACAAAAATACTAGAAAAGCTAATGATAACAGTGGTACAGAAATACTAGAAAGAATAGAGCTGACACTGTTACAGAAATACTAGAAAGACTAGAGCTGACAGTGATACAGAAATATGAGAAAGATTAGGGCTGACAGTGGTATAGCAATACTAGAAAGACTAGGGCTGACAGTGGTACAGTTTCTATATTAGAAAGACTAAGCTAACAGTGGTACAGAAAGACTAGGGCTGACAGTGGTACAGAAAGGCTAGAGCTGACAGAGGTACAGAAAGATTAGAGCTGACAGTGGTACAGAAATACAAGAAAGACTAGAACTGACAGGGGTACAGATAGACTTAGAACTGACAGTGGTACAGAAAGGCTAGAGCCAACAGTGGTAAAGGAATACTAGAAAGGCTAGAGCTGATAGTGGTACAGAAAGACTAGAACTGACAGTGGTATAAGGATACTAGAAAAACTAGAACTGATAGTAATACAGAAGCACTAGAGAGACTAGGGCTGACAGTGTTGCAGAAATACTAGAAAGATAGGGCTGAGAGTGGTACAATAATACTAGAAAGACTGGGGCTGAGAATGGCACAGAAAGACTAGAAGGGCTCGAGCCAATAGTGGTAAAGGAATACTAGAAAGGTTAGAGCTCATAGTAGTACAGAAATACTAGAAAGACTAGTGCTGACAGTGGTACAGTGATACTAGAAAGACTAGAGCTGACAGTGGTACAGGGCTACTAGAAAGACTATGAGCTGATAGTGATACAGAAGCACTGGAAAGGCTAGGGCTGACTGGTGCCGAAATCTAGAAAGACTAGTGCTGACAGTGGTACAGGGATACTAGAAACACTAGAGCTGACAGTGGTACAGGGATACTAGAAAGACTATGAGCTGATAGTGATACAGAAGCACTGGAAAGGCTAGGGCTGACTGGTTCAGAAATACTAGAAAGATTAGAGCTGACAGTGGTACAGAAATTCTCGAAAGACTAGGGCTGATAGTGCTACAGTAATAGTATAAAAACTAGAGCTGACAGTGGTGCAGAAATACTAGAAAGACTAGAGCTGACAATGGTGTAGATATACTAGAAAGACTAGATCTGATAGTGATACAGAAATACCAGAAAGACTAATGCTGAGAGTGATACAGAAATTCTAGAAAGGCTAGAACTGACAGTGGTATAGAGATACTAGAGCTGACTGTGATACAGAAATACTTGAAAGAGTAAGGCCGACAGAGGTACAGGAATACTAGAAAGACTAGAACTGACAGTGGTACAGTAAATCTAGAAAGACTAAGGCTGACAGGGGTACAGAAAGACTAGGGCTGATAGTGGTACAGAAAGACTAGAGCTGACAGAGGTACAGAAATACTAGAAAGGCTAGAGCTGACAGTGGTACAGACCAGGGCTGATAGTGGTACAGAGTTAGTATGAATGATGAAAACAAGATTGAAGTACCTCCTGAGACAGACAAAATATTGGAATCTTAAGTGGAATGGTTGCTCATAAAGTAGTTAGGATGACTGTAAGATATGTAATATTTGTTTTACATGTACATGTAGGATTTAATTTGTAATTCATATCCTGCAATGTTGCTGTGATAAACCTCTCCGATGTTACCTTGGACTCGCAACCTGTAATTGATAAACCTGTTCATACTCGGGCAAATGAAGAAAATCAATTAGTTCATGCTATATCTGCAAAGTTTATTGATGTATGTAGTTTTATTTCATTATTTCATGTTGTTTTAAGATTAAATTTCAAGTTCTAAATGATTGAAGATGTTTGTGATTTTGAAGACTGTCATGTTCAGGGCAGAAGAATTACCACAATGTTTTTGGAACACCAGACAATAAACAAATACCATTTTTTAGACATGTCTGTGTAACCTTTTTCAGTTTCTTCCTTGATTATGAGCCTTGAACAGCATGACTGTACAACATCCATAATCTTGCTGTTAGTTACTTTTCATTTGCATCCTTCTGTTTTCCTTTCTAGGTCAACTTATTTTTCCAGATGGTACATTCATTAGTATATTGTTCCTATCATATTATCATTTATCAGTCTTTTGCAAAATCTTTCATCAGTGTCAAATTCTCTTATCTTTTCCAAAACAATTATTTTTATAAAGAGGTTGTACATACATATATATATCTTCTTATTTTATTTTTAGTTTCAGAGGCTCCAGTCACAGACAAAAGTGCACATTGAGGCAAGGCCTTAAAGTCTTAATATGAAAACTGTTAAAAAGACAAAGAAAGAAAAGAGAAAGAGAATTATTTTTCAAGTTTTGCAGGAAGTAGAAAATCTTCATGTTACAAGGGGATAGGTTTTATTTGTTAGAAAAGAAATGATGGTATAGAGAATTCCAAATCTCTGCATTGTGGGAAAAGAAACAGCCCACCCTTACGTTGCACACATTTGATGCAGTAGCTTGACAACAAACTCTAGGTTTAACTAACAATGGGGGTACAGAAGCATCCAGTTCTTGTGAGCAGGCACCAAAGTGATATTAAAAGAAGAGCAGAATGTAAACCAGCCGTAGAACAAATGAATGAACTTTTAGGATCAGACTGGGAGAGTTGATACATTGGATTGCTTTAGACTCAACTCTTTTTGATAAGTATGTGGACCTAAAACTTCCCCAGGCGTGAGAGCAGTACTCCCTACAAGGATGGATCAGTCCTTTGCATGATTAGAGCAGCTTTTTAGAAGAAAAGAATTTATTGCATCTGAAGAAGACGCAATTTCTTACAGGCAGACCTAGTCTATTGTTTAATGTGAGGTCCCAAGTTAGGTTAGAATTTAAGTAATACCAATTATATTGAGTGGACGATTTACAGATCCATCAAAAAGGAAGGAAAAATTTTGAGGGATTCTAGAAAGAAAGATGGGCAGAAATTGGATTTTAGAATCAATAGATTGAACCACTTTGTGTCTACCCCACTGGGATATCCTACCAGAGTCTAAATTTTTGGAGAACGTTAATTCAGAGCAAGACAGATTAATTGAGAAAAGTTGAAGTAGATTTGAAGCGAGTGGAAGAATGTAGTAATGAGCTTTCTTCTACACAATACTGTCTGTACTTGAAGTTTTCTTATGTAATTTGAAAAATTAGGGCTGTTGTTCACTTTCTGGTGAAGTTTTGGTTCAGTAAAAGACAGGATCTGTTTATATATAATGGTTAACAGCAGTGAAATAACTTCATCCAGAATATGAATATGCCCACAATACATTTTTTCTAAGGCATATCCAGGTGTTATACCAAGGGTTATCTTGGAGTTGTATGAGTGGTGTAGGTTCTAGTATTTGCAAAAGGGAAGGACACTTGGTCCAACATAAAGCAGTGATGTTTCTGAAATAATACTGAATGGAACTTGCTGAAATGAATACAAGGTTATGGTTACTGTAATGACAGCAAGAGCACTGCTGTTTTGATGAGCAAGTGTTACTATAAAGATGAGCTGGTGCACTCTGTATGGTTATGAGCCAGGGCACTGTTACTATGGGGATGAGCCAGAGCACTGTCGGTGTGGTGATGAGCCAGGGCACTGTCAGTGTGGTGATGAGCCAGGGCACTGTCAGTATGGTCATAAGCCAGGGCACTGTTAGTATGGTGATGAGCCTGGGCACTGTCAGTATGGTGATGAGCCAGGGCACTGTCAGTATGGTGATGAGCCAGGACACTGTTAGTATGGTGATGAGCCAGGGCAC
>JAUUDZ010007428.1:0-11708 GCA_032361705.1 Panulirus versicolor | reverse complement strand
CTCTCTCTCTCTCTCTCTCTCTCTCTCTCTCTCTCTCTCTCTCTCTCTCTCTCTCTCTCTCTCTCTCGGCCGGTGTCTCTCGTCAGGAGTGACGCAAAACAATTTTTGCTTAAAGTTGGTTCATCTTGATGTTACGCAACCCACCCTTCGTGATGACACTTTTCTATTTTTTTTTCCAAAAGTGAAATATCGACATACCCCGAGACCTGGGCCCTAAGGGTACCAATACTGCAGTTCTAGTAACGTTAAGAATGCAAGAAACGTTTATACACACATCCGATGAACTCATGTCATACTGCAATACTCATCCTGTAAACGTAAATGTCTTGTGAAGAATAGAGATTGTATGTGAGTTTATGGGAGCATATTTTGAGTAACATGCTTACATGTATACAGCGAAAACAACTTTTTATTTCTATAGCTTTGTCATTTGCACTCGAGACCCACCCATACCACCTTCTGTTATACCCTCAACTGCCATATCATCCACCCTTGCGTTCAGGTCCCCTGACATTGAATGATATGAAATATACGACTGGAATTGCCATCACAAAAGCCCACATTATCAAGAAAGGTTGGAAAAAAATATTTCTCAGACTTCGCTGTTGCTCACAACGGAAGAGTTAAGTCCTGTGTAAGCCTTCGAGCTTTTCACATGCCGGTAAACATGTTATGGACGGTCTGTCTTTGCCCACGTAAATGGCAACCAAGTTTTTATGTCTGTCCCCCCCAGCATATTACCTCGTCATAGACCATCAGCTACACTGGTATCTGGCTTTCCCACGTTACTCCCAAGCATCGAGCAGAGTACTTCGTCTTGGACCAAGTCCTCTGTCACCTGGCTTTCCGACGTACGTCTACATACTGTCCTCCAGCAGATAACTTCGTCAGACCAAGTCCTCTGGTGTAGGCTCTCCTCTGCACTTCTGTCTAATGTCCTCCAGCCCATAAACTCGTCATCTGCCATATCAGATTTCCTATGATATGTCTTTTCCACATACTCCTCGTGTGCTTGACAGTTTAACCCCACACCTGCCGCACAGTATGATAATGATAATAAGAGCAGTGATGATGATAATGGTAATGATGATATTAGTAACTAATAATACTGATAATTATGATTATTTAATAGATTAACCACAGCCACAGGCTGAAGAAGAAATATAGAGAAAACACACATAATATAGATACTGTGGCTGCTTATAGAAAAAAGTATTTACCTATATAGAGAAAACACACATGATATAGATACTGTGGCTGCATATAGAAAAAATGTATTTACCTACACAATAGAGTAGCAGCCTACGGATTATTGATGGTGTCAACATTAGTTTGGGATGGGGCTGGTTTTATAGCAGTCTGGCTCGGGTGGGTTCGATACCGCTGTGGTGGCAAACTGCAGCTCGGGGACGAGGTATCTCGGGAGGTAAGAAGGTGACGGTGCCGAGGTTAGTGCAGCAGCTTCTTTCTGAACATTGCGATAAGATCTCGATGATGGTTGAGGAGCTTCGCGTCGGGAGGACTCGGGGGTGTTGAGCACCTCTGGGCTGTTGCTTGTGCAGGAGGGACGGAAGCTGATCTATAACTCTTCAAGTGTCTCCTGTCTTGTGATGCGTTAGAGAGGAAGAGGCAGGCACGTCCCTCCAAGCTGGCTTTATCGTCCGGAGTGATCCCTGAAGGGGACTGTGGCCTACTGAAGACAGCGGGGAATGAGACGTGGCTGCAAGTGAAGCTGATGTGCATGAGTTATCTTGGTTTGGTTGATGGTGACGTTGTTTGTTAGCAGTGATCTCGATATGAAGGCTGTTTAGGGTGTTGTGGACGGCAGTATAACCGGAGGAGCTGTTGTTAACTAACACCGGTGTTAGACTTATTGTCATGTTGACATGAAACTGATAGATCCGTCAGGGTAGCATGTATTATGAAAATGAGAAATCACAAGGGTCTCATAGTTGTTCCCTGTGGGACGCCACTGGTAGGGGGGACTGGAAGGCGGACATATGTCCCCTCGAAAGTGTACAGCCTGAAGACTGTCACTGAGGAAGTCTGCAAGCCCTGGGATGAGGCCTCCGCATTGTTGATGTGATGGATGACTAGGGCGGAAGTTTTGGTGAAGTCATCGAAGGTTGAGATGCGTGGAAGTTGCGACAGATAAAGTCTTGGTAGCCGACGAGGTTGTCGGTACCAAAGGTCATTATTTTACCAAATTGCTGAAGGTCTGTGGGTCTTGTGTTTTCTGTTTATAACCCGATTGAAAAATAGATATGAAAAATAATCACCGTACGCTGAGGATCAGCTTGAGGGCGATAGGGGTGGTGGACTCACTGAGAGAGTGTGAGCTTGTTGACTGAAGCGTTGTGGTGACACATAAGGTCTTCCAGTCAGCGGGGCATTTTGAGTGAGGGAGGGCATCACTGATGATGGAGTTGGACGGTGTGTCTTGCTTAAGGGGAGAACTTGAAGAGTTTCGTTGGTGATTCGTCATTTAAGGCCTTAGTTCGTTGGGCGTTGCACCAAAGCGAGTGCGACCAATTTGGCGAGGAGTCTGCGGAGCGTGTACGTACACTGTAGTGGGTGAGAGGAGGTGGCCCGAGAGGGCACCGACACGAGCTAGCACGGGCTGGCCTGGCACACGGCTGGCAATGATGGACGGCCATCAGGACGTACATGGACCGTGTTGTTAGGGTCGCACCGTGTGATCAGTCCCTGCCCGCTTACCTCCCACACACCCATGCCCCAGCCCTAACCCACCTTACCTCCCACACACCCCTGCCCCAGCCCTCACCCACCTTACCTCCCACACACCCCTGCCCCAAATGCCTCCCTTCATCTTACCCCTCCGTCTACACCACGTACCTTCATCCTCCCTTTCATCAAACACCACCTGCATCCTGCCTCCTCGCTAGCATCATCTCCACCCCGCCTCCCTCAGTAACACTTCCTCCTTCCTTTATCCCCCTCAACCACACCACGTCCAGCCTGCCTCTCGGACTGACCCTCCCCGCCTCTAGAACCAGCCCCGCCCACGCCACCTCCCTCACCCACGCTTCCTCCACATTCAGTCACCGACACACTCTCCACCACCCCCCGCCTCATTACCCATTACTCCTTCTCCCAGCTTCTCCAACCAACACCATCACTACCCTTCCTCTTCCTCCGACACCACCTACCAATTATGGTCACCAAACCTGATCCAAAGTGAAAAAAAAAAAAACAGAACGAATTCAAAGAAGAGCAACCAAACTAATGCGACCATTCAGAAATAAGCCTTATAAAGAAAGGTTCAAAGGGCCGTTTTCTTTGTCGTTAGGGAGGTAGTGAATGACGTTGTTAGCTTACCTAACCTTACTGGACTACGTTTCTGAAAAAGTGTTTCTCATGCCTCTCACTGCGGCCATCCGAGGGGTTGAGGTATGGTTAACAACGTCGTTCACTGCCTCCCTAACGACCACGAAAACGGCGCGTAGACTTGGCATTATTCCCTCCCAAAATAATGCAGACTCGGGGATCTTGTAAAAAATTTTATGTATCTTTATTTTTCTATTTGTGATTACCATAGAACCAATTTCTATGAGAGAGTCCTGGTGTTACTCCAGGGCCTTTCTCGAGGCTGCGCTGCTTCCAGTAGCAGGGAAATGTAGGCTTCTTTGGAGTGACGAGTTCTTTGACTTAGTCTACGTACTCCAAAGGTGACTTTTCATTCGCGGTGGAGCACGACAACACCTGATAAAATGTTTGTGAAATGCTAAACAATGTCGACGGTAAAACATGCGAAAAACTCGTCAATTTGAAACACCAAGTAAATTCGACAACGGCACGAAAATGTCTTGGCTTGTGGACAGAGATTCAGCAACCAGAAATAACGGTATGAGGATAAATGGAAGAGAATGAAATAGCAACGTGGGCAAAAGTATTTTTTCACTTGAAGGGTGGAGTAGACCAGACCATTCCAGACGCTGTAAATGCAAAGATTATTAATATTTGTAAATAAAGACTATACAAATAATCCAACAGTGTCATTATCAGAAAACAATTCCTCTTGTCAATTATCTTTATAAAGTTTTTTTAGTCATCTTTAAATTCTACCGTTTTATTGTCTTTTTTTTTTTAGAATCTATTGAACGAAAGTTTGTTCCGCTCACGCTTTCCTTATAGAATTGCCATTGGTAGCATGTGCCTCCTGCCATACTACATTTAAATTTTTTTTTTTCCCACCTCCTGGCAGTTGAGCCGGAGGGAGTGGTGGATCCGGAGATAACTTCTGCTTTATCTTGTTCCTGCTGATATGTTATGGCCTACTCTTAGCAGATAACCTCGTCATGGACCTTCAGATCTCCTGTTATCAAGTCCTCATGCATTGCCTTGTACCATCTTCCTTCCTCCCTTACTCATTCACCACTTCCTCCCTTACGCATTCACCACCTTTTTCCTCCATCCCCCAACTTCTTATACCTCACTCCCTATCTCCCTACCTTAACCCCCCTCCACTCCATCCCTCCCTTAGCTACACCACCCTGCCATCACTTACGTGCACCACCATCGCCCCCTTTGCTTCAACCTCCACCTCTTCCCTCAACTTCCTACCTCTTCTCCCATTCATTCACAACCCACCCTCCTTTCATCCCCCACAACACCATCCCCCACACTTTCCTTCCTCCCCCTGTATATACCGGCTGTCATGGGCTAAGTACAGAGGACACTCTACCTCTAACAACACGAGCTAAATTGCCTAAGCTGCGGTTTAGCAGAGATTGGATGACCTTGTTGGTTGTTGTAGCGGAGGCTAGATGACACTGGTTGTAGCAGAGGCTGAAGAACCTTATTGGTTTATGTGGTAAAGGCTAGAGGACCTTCTTGGCGTAACAGAGGTTCGATGACCTTCGTTGTTGTTGTTAGCATAGGGTAAGTGACCTAACTGGTACAAGAGAAGGATATAATACGACGATTAAACCCCGGTGCGACGATGATAGGACCCAGTACTGCCATAGGAAATGATACGACGATAGTACCCTAAGTGCGACGGTAAATAAGAGAACGCATTTACGACGATACAGGTATCCCGTGCGACGGTGGAAGGGGGTCGCTGCGACAAAAGAAGGATCTCCTACGACGACCGATGGACCCAGGACGATAGCATTAGGACCCCAGTGCGACGGTAGAAGGGGTCCTTGTATGGTGGTAGAGAGAGACAGGACAGCATTAGAAGAAGCCTATAATATATGCAGTACATCCAATAGATAAGTTCAAGCACGGCAGAGACGGAGGGCTGAGGCTTGTGGGGACGGACCCCTGGGAGGAGAACTGGACACCAGTGAGCGGGTGTTGCCGCCTGCTCCCCCGATGTTCTTTTGTTTCGCCTCCTCCTCCGCGAGCTGACTCCGGGATCATGTTTCCCCTCGGCGTTGAAATTTAACATCTGATTTCCAGAGACGTGTAAAGATCAGGGTTCTAAACTGGTACCTAAGGGGAGGGTGATGGGGACGAGGCAACAGGTGAAGATAGAGTGAGTCAGTCATGGGGGACACCGCCGGACGTGTGTGTGTGTGTGTGTGTGTGTGTGTGTGTGCAGCATCTTGAACATGGCTTCTCCAACGGGCATGCTACTCATTGTCTTGTCAAGAGCTGTGCCTTCATGAATTACGTAGTGTATTCCACACGCCTACTCTGCCTTCATTACCTGAGAAAAATGTCAAGACAGCAAAGCGGGTATGGAGAGTCTGTGCTTGTGAAATTGGGGATACTTCCTTGTTAAGTTATTCTGTTCTCCATAAAAGGCTTACGTTCTTTGGCCACACGCACACGTACACACACACACACACACACACACACACACACACTTTCCAAGTCCATGGTACCTGACGCGTCAGGTACACTAGCTTTCCATTATTCTGTGTTTGCCCCTCCCGACTGACCTTTACAACCCTACCCCCCTCCCCTCTCCCTCCCTCCCACCGTACCTACGGGTGTAATGTAACCTGCCGCTGTCATCCATGTTCCTCATTAGTGTAATCGATACAAGGATGCAACCGCAGTCTTGAGTGACGGCTGAACCAACACTCGGAACCCCTCGGTAAACATTGCTACTGGCTCTGTTTATTCGTCAACGCCACAGTGTTTAAGAGTTTTAAACTTAACAATGTTTGGCTGGTCCTCTGAGCACGTTATTCATTACTCCTTATCTCAGCGCAAGAATCACAGATCTCTGAGGAAGATAAAAAGTTGAACCTGTCCATTTACAGATGTGTCAAAGTCTGTATATGATGGTGCAAGAAAAAGCTCTCTATCTATCAGATGAAGTGGACAGGTTGGTGGTGCGTTGGGTTCTCGTGGGATGCGTTGGTTTGTGTGCTGGTTTATGGTAGTAGGTGACAGGTTGACGTCTGAATACGACGTTACAAAAGTGTCTCGCCCCCATCTACATCAGTCCATGTGCGTTACATTATCATCACGACTCCCGTCGGCGTCCTCCCATTTACAGAGGACAAGCCTTTACCACTCCAACCTTACTGGACTGCATGTCCACCATAGCCATGAACGCGAACCCACGACACACGTCCAGCATATTTACCCATTACCACGTACCCATCACACAAACCCACAGCATTTCCCTGAACACAAACAAACCACCACGGTTCCCCATCTGCACAGTCCCATCCCGCTCATCACCCCTACATAAATCCACGACACTCACCCACCTACACAAATCCAGTACACTCACCTACCTTTGCTAGTACTCTGACACCAACCCACCCATTCTAACTGGCCATCTTCGACAAAACACATATACTTCACTTACAACAAAACCGGCTTTGCTTATCCTGTTGTAAGACTTTTCCACCATAGTCTACTAACATCAGCCAGCCTACGTAACATCTACTTACATCGTCGTCATCCCCCTGGTAACTAAGGCAGAAACCAGCCTTTTTAGGGCACTCCAGCTGCACTCGCTCTACACTTGTTATTTGTTACGGCCCTCTTCATCAGCCCCTCAAAGAGAGATCCAAGCCTCACGACGTTCATCTTGCCTGAACCCCCACCACTGACACACCAAGTCACCCAAGTCAACCCCTCTCTACCGCAGCGGATCTGCACCGCCAGCCCACTCACATTAACAGAACATACTTTCCTACTCTCCTTTATGCCTCCTCCCCCAGTGCTACTTGTACCACAACAACTGTCTCTTGCCAGTCGTCGCTACAGTCTTCACAAACTGCCTTTAGCAGCTACCACCATAAGGATACCATCCCTCACCACCATCCACCAAATTACCAAAGCACCACACCATTCTTCACCACCACCACCACCACCACTGTCAATTTAGTTCCTTATACCACCTACTACCACCACTTAACACCACAACCACCACAGCAGGTCACCAGTACACCCCCCCCCAACACCACCTCCCGCCACTACCACCACTACTACCTCTCACGCTTTGATCATCCCTACTGACACCACTCGTCAGTAGGAGCCTTGCCATTACTGTTGTGGATGTCCCTGCTGAGCAGCACCATCTACTGACATGCCTACTTGCCGTCCACGGACATACCGACTGACACAAACCAGAAGGACCAGCAGTGTCGCAAGCATCACCACTCGTATCACCACCACCACCACCACCCATTTACCTCATCTCCATCAACTCAGCAACATCAACTTCCTTGATCGGAAACATCACCGTCATACGTCGGTAGCATCTCACCAACATCACATGGTCAGTACCATCGTCATGCATCAACATCACAAGGTGAATACCATCGTCACGTATCACCAACATCACAAGGCCATTCCATCGTCACGTATCACCAACATCACAAGGCCATTCCATCGTCACGCATCACCAACATCACAAGGTGAATACCATTGTCAGGCATCACCAACATCACAAGGTGAATACCATCGTCACGCATCACCAACATCACAAGGCCATTTCACTGTCATGTATCTCCAACATCACAAGGTGAATACCATCGTCACGTATCACCACCATCACAAGGCCATTCCATCGTCACGCATCACCAACATCGCAAGGCCATTCCATCGTCACACATCACCAACATCACAAGGCCATTCCATTGTCACGCATCACCAACATCAGCACCCATAAGGACACCTACAGACTCCACCTACAAGTACCAATATCACCAACACGTCACCAACGTCACCACCCACTAGGATACCTATAGATGGTACCAACATCACCAGTGTCACCACATATTAGTTCTTTGGTCACCAAGATCATTAGTTCAAACATCATCTCCCATAACACTTCCCACCAACATATCACCAGAACACACACACACACACACACACACACACACAAACATCATCACCCAGCGGTATCACCAGCATCTTTACCCACCAGCGGATCAGTCACATCACCTGGCGTCACTGTTTCCACCTACCTATGGAGAACATCACCCAGCACCACAACCATCACCACTTCAAACATCCCCAGTACCCTTTCCCCCCCTCCATCTACAAAGGCTACTTAAGATCGTCCGCGAGCCACATCTTCAACATCATTAAAGACACTCAGGACCAAGTAGCCTTTCCCTCCATTGCTCTAAACATCATCACTGGCATTACCATCCACCACCAGGTCTACTTGGAACTTCATGAACATCTCCAACAACAGGGTCATCAACAACAATCGCCAAAACTCCCACTGCAACGTTCCCCAGCAATATTATCACCACCAACACTCGCTAGTGTCATTGACACCACCACCCACCTCATCCACTGTTACCAGCAGCACCAACCACCAACAACAGTGTCACCAACACCACCACTCACCAACAACAGTGTCACCAACTCCCACACACGAGTAACAGTGGCACCAATGCCACTCACCAACAACAGTGTTCACCAACACTACCACACACCAGTGTCACCAACACTACCACCCACCAACAACATTATCACCATCATTACTCCACTCACCACCCCATACTACACCACCTATCAGTATCACCGCCACCATTTCCCACCACCACACCCACTCCACCATCGGAAGCAACGGGAGGAGGAGGAGGTGAGGAGGAGGAGGAGGAGGAGGAGGAGGCAGGACCCACCCTACGGGTCACGTGACCACAAGGTATAAATACGAGTAGGGCAGCTAGACGCAGTCAGGTCTAGTCCAGAACACGACTCCCTCCGTCACTCGCAAACTCCTCAACATGGTAGGTGGCCCTCCCACTTTATACCGTTGCTCTTGTGTACTTCCCTCCTCCCTTCATAGACATACTAGTGACGCCTTTATTGTTGTTATGTTACGGTGGTTGTAACTGGATACGTGTGGCGGCCGACCCCGTGACTGGCGGCGGCGGTGAGGGGCCCCCAAGGTTAGCCTCACGTGTTGCCCTGCCACCCGGACGACCCCGGCCGGCTGGCCGGCCGGCCCAGGGCACGACGACGTGTGGCGGTACACGGCAAAGAGGTCATACCCACGACACCTGATGGTGTATGGCCGGGGGTGTGGCAGGAGGACGGTGTTATGTCATACGTTCCCAGTCTGGAGTGAGAGAAACAGGATAGTCACTGCTGTGGGAGGTGTTCCACCGGGTTGACATTCCACCACCCAGGCTACTCCCCCAGCACTGGCTATGGTCTGTCTCTCATTGTAGGCCAGTGTAGCTGAGTAGTTGACATAATGTCGTCCCCCATGTCTCGTAGTTTATTGCACAGAACACAGAACCAAACCTCCCAGCATCCCTCATGCCTTATCCCGCTCCTTACCTGGCAGAGCCGGCCTATCCACCCGCCCCCCACACATGCAGGTACTCCACTACTTCGACTTTCTTTTTTTTTTTCTCCTTTTCAGCAGCAATGCTCTACCTCTCCAAAACAGTATATCCTCTCCATTCGTGTTTGCTCTCGTCCATGATCTCGTCTCGGTGCTTGCGACAAGGAGGCGTGTGGTAGCGCCAGAGGGCTGTTGCAACATTACGCGCGACACGTAGTAAGGCCGGGCGCTGGGGGCTGGAGGAGGAGGCAGAGGAGGCGAACGCCGCTCCGCTGCTCCGCCGCCTCGCTCTGTTGCTAGTCGGTCGGCTTGAGACGTCCAGCCGGAGGTCAAACTATTTATCCTTGATTAAGTGAGGCTGTTCCTGCCGCTGATGATGATGCTGCTGCTGATGCGCCAGCTGCTATCTCAAGATGTCAGCTCGGTACAAGTTATTGTCATCACCAGCGAACGGCTCTTTTTTTTTTCTTTATGTTTTTATTTATGTAGTGCCTCAGTTTCCAGTTACTTTCACGACAGCTTGATTGAAATGCTTCTCAGACTTGTACTTATTGTACATTACTACTATTAGGACTTCCACAGCTATTGCATTACTACTACCTCTTCCATATTATACTGGTCAGGTCAGGATTGATTTGATTTGTGCCGGTAACCCCGGCAAATCTGTTGTGCACCCGGTGTTCATCCTGTGAACGGTAGCGCAAAAGGATTCAGAGGTCACAAAGGGTCTCCGTCAGAAGACAACTCATGTTCCCGCTGCCCTTAGCCACACGCCGTCCAGCCGAAGCCAAAAACACTTATGACAATAATTCACCTGAGCTCTTTATAACCAACGCTGGGATCATTGTGCGCCAGTAACTACTTCCGTTGTGTCCTCTTTGGACCTATTCGAGTCATATCATTTGTGAGATAGACTTGGTTTATTATTCGTAGATTTTGGGTCTTTTTAAAATCTTTAGTTTGATTAACTTGCATAAAAGAATGTTTTATTTGTTTTGTATTTATTGGTAATTAAGAGCCCTTTTGTATGCGCATGTAGACGTCCCCCTTTCCTTGTTTGAGGTAGACTTGCCATCTCCTCCCGGTCCTCTTTGCTCCAACTGCAGGTTAATTCCTTCGCTGAACTAATTTTTTTTGTTTTTCTCTAAAACCAGAAGACTTTCCCTCCTTTCACACAGGCAGACTTCTTTCACCCAGGTACACTTCTCGCATCTAAGTAGGCTTCCCCTCTCACCTGAGTGGATCTCACCTCATACTGGCTCATCCCAGTAGACTCGTCTTCAACTAGGAAGACGCCTTACCTCTCTG
This sequence comes from Panulirus versicolor, assembly GCA_032361705.1. Classification (NCBI taxonomy): domain Eukaryota; kingdom Metazoa; phylum Arthropoda; class Malacostraca; order Decapoda; family Palinuridae; genus Panulirus; species Panulirus versicolor. The sequence continues at coordinate 655 of JAUUDZ010007428.1, read as the reverse complement.
ACGCAGAAAATGACTAATTCCATAAGCCCTGTAAATATCATCATCGCCCGTACACCAGCCAAACTCTTCCCATCAGCCCCATAAAGGCTTTCCATACCCTAGAGCACAATATATCTTACCCATCTTATACCCATCTTCAGGCAGGTTCTCTTCTGCCTGAGGGAGACTCCTTCTTGACTACGACGAAGCTCCTTCCTAGTTTTGGTCACTTCTTTAGTGCATTGCCCTCCCGTCAAGCAGATGGACTCCACTTTCCACAGAGAATGTGCTCCACCCCTTAGATAAACCCCCTCTACATAGGTTTCCCTTTCTGCTTAGTAGGTACTCCTGCTTCAGGTAATAACTTCCATTTCCAGGTGTAGACTCACTCTTTTAAAGGCGGTATACATTTCTTCTTCCCTATGGGTTTTACTTCAAGAGAACTACCGAGTCGAGGCCATCTCATTAACGCTTTGTATATATATATATATATATATATATATTAAGCCAGGTCCTTATTTGATCGACCAACCCCTCGGGGTGGATGAACAGCTGGGTTGACTTTGGACCGACTGTTGTATCCAGGAATCGAACCCATGCGTTCGACCCTGGGCGTCCCGTGGATGCTTCACGGTCAGGAACACTAACCGCTGCTCCTCATATTGAATGTTCTCCC
>JAUUDZ010007417.1:0-11708 GCA_032361705.1 Panulirus versicolor | reverse complement strand
TCCTTATTTCAGTTTAGATTTTAACTCGAGGCATATTTGTCTCCGTAACTGGACCCTCCCATGTGAATATATATATATATATATATATATATATATATATATATTACACTTTGTCGCTGTCTCCCGCGTTAGCGAGGTAGCGCTATGTATCCTGATCGGACTCATTAGAAGTTGCCACCTCATAATCACATCAAACACACGACGCGCTCGCATATCCCCTCACTCTCATTCACTCTTGGTCTGCAGGTTACCTGCATGCACGTCAAATGGATCCTGCATTCTTTTCCAACAGTATTTAGCCAACCAAAGCGTAGAAGGATATGGGTATATAGTTCCATGGCCTCTGAAGGGCATTTTGGTGCTCGTTTCACGTTCCATAACTATCTCCTTCCTTTATCTCCCGCCCCCTCGATACCCAGTACGTTCTTTCCCATCAAGACTTTTCAGTCAACTGTTCCTGTTTCAAAACTTTGATAGGTGTCTGGTCTCCAAATTTCTGTTATGCTGCTGTGGCCTACAAGTTGTCAAAATACCCGAGCTCAAAATGTCTTTCCCTCGTTTTAACATCGTCGGCGAGGAAATTTTTAATATGGTGTAAGCGTGGTCATGCAAGCTTTCAAGTTGTAAAAAGTCTCAAGTGATAATTCAATACAATGAGAAACTGGCCTGAGAAAATCTAAAAGATTGTTTTCTCTCATAAGTGAGTCTTGATAATTTCTTACGTATTTCATTAAATCTGAAATTGAATGTCAAAGTAGTTCCTGATTCTTTCGTTCATTCTAAATCATACGTTACAAAAAGATACATTAAACAGCAGCGAATAAGAAATCATACTGACCAATAAAGAGCAGTGTTATCATTACTTGTTACAAATAATCGCCCTCACATATAGTTAATTTACACACATATCATATACGTGTGGCCCTGCAGCCCCGCCAAGACCCACACTGTTGTCTTAGCACCTTATGCAACTGTCTCTCACGGACACTGCCTAACTCTAACCACAGTCTGTGGGGCTTACGTCACCCGGTGTAGAAATTATTAGTTGGAGAGTTCAAAAGGCTTAAATATCACCCTACCACAAATACTTGTTTAACTGGATGTGGTGAGACTGTAGCACTATATAAACCTCCTAAGGTAGGGCTAAACTGAAATACGTTTTACTCTGTAATAAGCTGTACTTTAAGATTCATTGTTCTCATCATGGTAAAACAAAACTGTTTTGCAATAACAGCAAAACCTTATCATGTCATCTAGGCTTTGGTTTTGATAATCTGCACAGGAAGCAATATACACAAGAGGGCACAAACACACACAATGAATCTTATACAACCTATAAGGTTTTCATATAATGAGAGGAGGACCATGCAAATCTAAGACAAGTCAAAGAGGCGAAAGACAAAACTCCAGGTAACTGGATAATCCAGAGCCCGGTAAAACTGGCAGCGAGAGCATACTTCTATATAGCAACAGGTAATGCATGAATCAACAATGCAGGATATTCCTAATGACCATATATCATACCCGAGACACCAAAGGACCCTATTCTCACAGGGGTCATATTCCTATTGAAATGTTGATGTTCAAAACTTTTTAAAAGATATTCAAGGCTATGGAGGCAAATTATGTCTAAATTTGCAGATGAGTTAACTTTACTACAGAATTTAAGCATTATCACTTCTAAGGGCTATAATTCTACGATGACTGTGTAAATTTTAAAATACAATTATCTCAAAAGATGCCCCAAAATTTTTTTTATATAATTCAAATATGCTATCTAGCCTGTTTTTTCAAGAATAAATGGTACAAATCTTGTCAATAGAAAATCAATGTAATTTTTTTTACTTTTCAAACCTAGATATCTAACAAAGCAAAAATAACACCTGAAGGTTCTACAGACCTGTATGAACCCTGCTCTCTACAATCATACTAGCCTTGGATGTAACCTACACCCTTCTCCAATCAGAAGCCTATAATTAAATGATTTATTGAATTTATGTACGTTTACTCACATCCATTTACTCATAATTACACCAGGACCACTTCCTATGAAAAAGTCCTGGTGTTACCTATGACTTCTTTCTAGAAGCTCCTGCAGCCAAAGTCTGCACTTCTACTGGAGGAGAAATACGGAATAATTTAGATAGAAGTTCTTTAATGAAACTGGACTCCCAGTGATATAGCCCTGCCAAAGGTGACTTCTCACTCGCATTGTAACCTCATGTAATCAGAGTCTGGTAAAAATCATTTGTTTATATGCATGTATATATGTATGTATGTAAATGGTGAATGTGTTAATAAAGGAAGCAATTAACCACTATCCTCTTTCAAACAATTGAGAAAAAAATATTCATATTTTTCTTTCCAAGGAAGAAAAAGGAAATTTCTCAATAATACAGCATACCACAGGGTTTACAGGCTACAGTACAGAACCACAGAAAGAAACCCCATCCAGTAGTTACTTTTTCTAAATGGTAAATAACCACCTGTGATGCTTATCATCAATAAGATAAACACATATCAAATACAGCATTTAGAAGAGGGAGTGTACTTTCATGCATACTTTAGCCCTGTCTCCTTCATAATTTTGATGTCTAACCGATAGGAAAATACACTTGACATGGGTAACAGTGCTACCAAAGAGTAAAGCAAATGAAGGGAACAAACAAGATAAATATAGAATTTTTTTCTTTCCCATTTATACATCAAAAGTGGGAAAACTACCTAATTAAAAGGTAGCTGTTCCAAGGTGTAGCCCACATCACAATGCATTAAATGTCAGTCTTATTCTACAGGGTTTCCAAGAAACATTAAATCTTTAAAAGTCAATTTTTCTAAAAACTTATAGTTCATTTAGACTGACACTAAACCAACCTTCTGGAAAGGCTAAGGCACAATATGTAATATATCCACCATTTAGTAATCCATTACTGTGTATGGAAAAGTATCCACTCATTCTGAAAATATAAAAAATCCCTCATAAGTTACTTTATCAAAACTTCAACTGTGCCATAGAACTACAAAGATTCATCATACACTCTATCAAAAACTTATTTCAACTTTTATAAAACTTTTCTGAAGAACACATTATTTCTAAATTTCAAAACTACCCTTGCTAAAAGCCGAGGTTTAACAAGTCAAACTGAGTGTACTAAAATTTATCATCCTGTTGCATTTTCTGTATCTTCAGTAGCTCTTTTTTTTAAAAAAGGTGTCTAAGTGGGTAACAAAGATAAAAAGGACAGAAAATGTGAGTACATACTATAATGGAAGACATAGTGACCAATAAATGGAAGACATAGTGACCAATCATAATGTTCAAAATTGAACACTGCTTCATTTACATATAAATTACTAAATGAAAAATACAGTAATAATAGTCGCAACTGAATTACTATTATTTAGCATTTATTTCATTAGCACTCACCTTATTCCTGGGATGAATGAATATTTGTAAAGAAGCACTCCTTTATGTCACAATCATTTCTCTAAGCTTTAGTTTAGTTCACTATTTCAGATTAGCAAATCTATTTGTACTTAAAATAGTGTATCTTGCTGCTTAGTCATCGTATGAATCCTGCTGCTCCATTCCTGACTCTCTAAGGCCTAACTTAAGTGCTTTGATAATTGGAAGACAAAAATGTAGTGTATACTCAAAATATGATCTTAAAAGCGAGTTATGGAGGTTCAGTGCATTTATTTCATATTTCGTAATGAAAGTTTCCTATATTGAATGTACACACTAATTATCTCTTGAGAAAAAGCTATACTTCGATTAGAAGAATTCCAATTGTTATTATCATAAACCACAAGACCCTTCTCCTGGTGAACCTCTGAAAACAATTTTCTGTAAGTCCACTGATATCCTTTTTCTTGAAAATACATCTATCTTGATTAAACTTGATTTGCTACTTCTCAGACCAGGTTGATAATTTTCCTAAATTTTACAAAACAGTGCAATAACTAATCCCAATATTATCCAACAAACTCTTTTTGTACCAATTCTACACCATTTATATCCATTACATAAATAAGTTTATGCATTAAAGACTGAGTCTTATGAATTCAAACATATAATACTAGTTGTTTTCTGTTAGCCAAATTTATCCAACAATGTATAGTAATTTGATAAGTTAATGTAACTTGATCTTATGTAGCAATCTTCTCTGTGAGACTTTATCAATGGCATTTTTGCAAGTCTTAAAATTAGAAGATGGCAGATGCTCTTCATGTAACTGAAATGTATATTTCACTAAAAATGTATATTTCACTAAATTAGTAAGTGAGGATCTATTGCAGCAAAATCAAGGTTAACCATTCAATCTGATTCTTTTCTAAAGAGAAATTTGTAAGCTAATCTGAAGTGAAGAGAAAAAGTACCTATCTGAGTATCTATGATGAGATTTGCCAAAAATGTGTATTGCTCATCTCACAACTTGCCTGATGAATGATAATTTTCCAATTTCTCTCTGCCACCACATACACATATGTATATATCAAGTCACATATTCTACAAACCAAAAACATATATGTCTACTTACCCTTCACTGTCTTCCACCGTCTTGTCTTGATTATCGGGCTTTTCTGTCTCTACCTTCTCAGGTTCGTCAACACTTTCACCAATGTCTTTCTCCATCTCACTACTTTTCATCACAGATGTACTCTTCTGTTCTACTTCATTATCTTTTACATAGCTGTCACCATCACCAGACAGTAACGACTTTTCTGAGACTGCAGGTTCATCATTTTCATGTACAATATCTGTACCTGAATGATCACGAGCTTTTTTATGTAGTTCTAATATCTTCTGCTGCAATGACTTCTTGGACATCATTGTTTTCTGCTCCTCAGTCTCCTTTAAATATTACAAAAGGAAAAAAAAGATCTGGTGAACACTTTACACTCATATAAGTTGTCATCTAAGATACAGTGGGACCTAATAGATAAATAAAAGGTGGTTTGCCTCAGCAAACTCTATTCAGAAACAAGTGCTGACCCAAGTTTTAAAGTTTATATCTTAAAGATTAACTAGCTGAAATGGATGTACATACACATTTAAAATATGCCATCTATAGAAATAAGCAAACAATTAACCATAACATCTTCAAGTCTTTTATGTTGTGAATGTGAAATTCTTGATACAAGTGAGATAATGAAATTTATTCAAGTGTTTCTTACTTCAAGCAATGAAACATTCACTATTACGAGTTCTTCACAAGAAATGTATTAAAGTGAAACTGAATACTGTTTGTTTTCTTAAAAACAATGTAATCAATATGTTACATACATAGGCCACCATGATGTAGTGGCTAGCATCACTAACCAAGAGTTAACATGGACTATCCCTGGGTTTGACTCGTATGGATTTAAATCCCAGTATGGCAGTCAGTCTAAACCCAACCCAGATGTTAATCCTTCCATCAAGGTTGGTCAATAAATGGATACCTGTCTAAGGCTGCTGTGTGTGTGTGTGTGTGTGTGTGTATGTGTGTGTGTTAAGCAAATGCATCTTCCAGGCTTCCATGATTAAGTAGCGCAGATCTAGAAAAAAAAAAAAAAATGGAATAGTAGGAGGATATGTACTTTGACAGAAAAAGCATCTAAAAGAACACCTGCAAACCTAAATGATTAGCCTAAAAAAAAAAGCCAAGGATTCTTTATTAATTTCAATCAGGTACATGAAAAACTAACTTGAAATACTCGGTAATTATCTAAGTGAAACATCACCTAGCTAAAACTCTCACAACCAAAATGGATGATCTAAATGAAACACTCACAACCAAACTGGAAATGGTGAAAGTCCTTGGGTTAGGGGAGAAAGAATACTTCCCACGTATTCCCTACTTGTAAAATGTGACTAAAAGGGGAGGGAGCAGGGGGCTGGAAATCCTCCTCTCCAGTTTTTACTTTTCCAAAAGAAGGAACAGAGAAGGGGGCCAAGCGAGGATTTTCCCTCTTAGGCTCAGTCCTCTGTTCTTAATGCTACCTCGCTAATGTGGGAAGTGGCAAATATGTATGAAAAATTTTATATGTATTTTATCATATTTAATCACTGTTTCCTATATCAGCGAGGTAGCAACAGGAAAAAGATGAAGAATGGACCATCCACTCATATACACATATATATACATAAATGCCCATACATACATATAAACATACATATACATACACATACTTACATCCACATGTACATATTCACAATTGCTTGCCTTCATCCATTCCTGTTGCTACCCAGCCCCACAGGAAAAAGCATCACTTCCCCCCCGCTACAAAATTGTCTTCATTCAGTATAGTCTTCATAGCTTTGTAAATGTGGTCAACGTGGTCCTCATTTTCATCCATTAATGTCCTACAGTGACAAACATTTGCTTCAAGTATATTTATATCTTTAATTTATCTATTGATTTTTGAAATTTTTTCATGATTTTGCTTGCTAATTCTTTTATCCCTAAATTCCCAAAGATTACCACAAACACATTTCTTGTGTATATGAATTTTTCATCATTTGCAGGAATCTTTCCTACCAAAAAGTCCTAATTTTCTTGTTTAACAGTAGTGGCTGCTGCATTTCATTATGTTAAACATTCTGTTCAAGGATGTTTAGCTTTCTGTATTTGTTTCTAAAACGAGATTTATTACTGTCTCATATGAAGGCAAAGAAAGACTGGATCTACATGCAAGCATTAAAGGGATACTCCAGTGGACGGAAAATTTCCTGAAAAGAATACAAAAAAGTGTCAGAAATATCTTTTCAAAGTAGTTTGGAGTAACCAGTGACATACGGATGGATTCAGTATCAAGGCCACCATTAATTCTGATCTGTATAAATGATGTGCTAGAAAGACTTTCTATATAACTGAGTATTCTTGTAAGTACAGGAAATACTTAAATGATAATTAATCATCTTCATAAAGACAAATCAAAGAAATCCAAGTGTGTAAAGGGTTGGCATAGAACATGGCCTGTCACAAGCACGTGGCATCATTACTATCAAAGAGGTACTGTTTTCCTGGTCAATATCATATATGCCATCATGCACCAGGATAAGGATTATTTTCAGAAAAATAACAGCATACTTTAGATTCTCATCCCTGGGGATACGGGAGAAAGAATACTTTCCATGTATTCCCTGTGTGTCGTAGAAGGTGACTAAAAGGGGAGGGAGAGGAGGGCTGAAAATCCTCCCCTCTCGTTTTTACCTTTGCAAAAGAAGGAACAGAGAAGGGGGCCAAGTGAGGGTATTCCCTCAAAGGCTGTCCTCTGTTCTTAACACTACCTTGCCAATGTGGGAAATGGTGAACAGTATAAAAACAAAAACAAAAAACTAGATTCTAATTACAATAATTGTAGTGTAGTTAGTCTTTTGCCAAATGAAATTGGTCATTCAGGGTAATGGGAAGATGTGGATTACATATATGTCTGCAAAGGTGTCTTTTTTATGTCAAATGTTTCAAAATGTTACAAATTGTACAACCAGTTTCCGTCATTCTAAATTCAGAATGAAGAGTAATAAAACAAATATACTTTTTTTTCTAACTTACTTCATATGTATATTGACAGTTAATAGAAACAGCTATCTATATCTAATTCCACAAACATTCCATTAACAGCATTCTTGAAGTACTGTAAAACAAATCTACTGACCTTTCCATTCTCATAGTGGATTTTCTCTTCTTTTATCATGTGTTCTTCATGGGAAATGTCTTCATTCATTAAATCTACAAACTTTTCCTTTCCACTCAACTCTTTTTTCTCTAACGCAGGGCCTTCCTCTTCACCGTAAATATTTCTTTCTTCAATAAACATCTTATTTTCTAAATCCAATTTTTGTGGTTCAATGTCCTTTGAGTCAATTTGGTTTAACCCATCTGGAGCTCCACACAACTGGTCTGAGGTAGTTTCCAAAACATTTTCAGAAGGTTCTTCATCTGTAGAAGAACCTTTGACATGATGAGATTCTGTGGGAAGTGATACTTTTGGTACTGCATGTCTTGTTAAAAATTCATTTTTTATTGAACTAAGAAGTCTTTTTGTATCTTGCACTTTATAAATTGGTTCTATGGGTGTTTCCTCCTCCTGACGGTCTCTTATACCAAGGATGCTTTTAGCTCTCTCCACACTGTCCTCAGCAAATGATATATCCTCTTCCTGAGATGACTGTAGTGATGATTTTGTTGTCATGCTATTCTTATCCTTTTCCAGGGTCTGAACTGGAATAGGGACTTCCTCACTATGGCATATACTGCAAATGATAATTAAAAGAAAGTTATATCTAAGATTTAATGTATTAAATCATTTATGAAATCACATTAATACAAACACAGCTAATTAATCAAATCAGGAGCAGCAAACATGAGATGATACAAAAGAATCAAACTATAGTTAGAAAAAAAATCTGTTCATATTGAATGTTACCACAGAATCAAAAACAAATTATCGTGGAGAAACCTAAACTTCAAAATTTTTGTCAATAATTGCAAATTAGTAAGGCAAACCTAAGAAAATCATGGAATCTTACAATAACAGCCCTGCCAACACCAGTACTAATGATTTCACAAACAACAGAAATAAAATCTGATGATGGGTTGGCAAATGACCACCTTCTGAGCATTACTAGTACAATGGTGATATTGGCTTCGTTGTTATCATTAAACATTTTGAGGTTGCTCACCACAGTTACCTAACCTCTTTTATAACAATTAAATCTCATCAATTTTTGAAATTCAATGTGTTTTACACATACCCAATGATAATACATCCTGCTTCCATTTAAACTACTCTTACTCATACCTCTGTTTTGTTCCAAAAGGTTTCTTGGATAAATGTCCTTTAATGGTTCTCTAATAACTATCTAACACTCATTACAGATGAAGGGTCACCTTTGGCAAGGTTGCATGGAAGTACTGTCTCGTCAGAGAACTGCTCACTTCAATAGAGTCCATCATTTCCCTGTAACTGGTAGTAGTGTAGCCTCAGAGCTGTCAGAGCTCCTGTCTAACACCTTGACCCTTTCTTAGAAAGGGGTCCTAGGGCTATCTTGAATTAAGTAATTACCTTCCATGAAAGATAAACTCCTATTCAGATTCTACAAAAAATATTTCAACTTCTAACTAATCACACAAAGTAGAGCAAGGCATACAAGAAATAAAGAAATCATGGAAATAATAGAGTATCAGTAAGAGGACATTATGTGTCAGTACATTAGGTTACTCAATGCCTCAAGACCATTATCTATTTGGTTAATTCGCAACTAAATTCTCTAATCCACATATGTTTGGTTAAGTTTGGTTATGGTCATCATTTACCTTCCTTGCACCATTAAAGATTCACTAATTTTTTCCTACTGAAAAAAAGTTGCTGCCATTACTGAGAAATGGATAAAATTGGTGATGGGGAAGAAAAGTACATGGCAAGTATGAAGAGCCATTTCTCTTAATTCTGTTTTGCTCGACCAGAGTTCTGATGTACAAACTGAAGTATAACTGTTATAGGCTTCTACAGTATATGGTTTAAAGAAATCTTCCAGGTGTGTATTAATTCATTTTCTGCTTAATCATTAACAATTTACATAAATTCTAATCTTATTGTTGTTGTTTCATATATTTAGTAAAATGATACTGATCAATGAATATGAATTGTTTCATGCATTAAAAACACTTTGGTAAGTGGCAGCACGAGCAATGGCATGGCACTGCCATATCCTCTCCACTTATTATCCCGTGGTGTCTCTGAAAATCACATCTAAGATTTCAAAAAGTAGATAATTCTGATTAAGTAATATAAAGTTAGTTGAACTCTGTTTTTGTATAAACTGTTATACTCAAACTCATATTTCCAGGAAAATGTGAGGACAAATCAGGTAAAAATCAATCGAATGCTTGTAAATTACAAAAGAACCTAAGAAATCTCACCTAACCTCCCTAGTAGTTAATTTTCTAGTTGAAACATCAGCTAGGCTCTAGAAAATACTGTGCCAATATGATGCCGGATGGCAACAAAAAGATGGTACTATGAACAGCAATGCATTTCCCAGACACTAATATAATGTTGGCACAGAATATTTCTACTTCACTTCAGCTACTAGGTGAGGTTTTCATAAGTTCTCTTGATATCTTGCAAATATATTACCTATTTGTACATTAATTAGTCTCAGTTCCCAATATATAGAACCTTTATTGCCAAATTTCATATCATTCAATAAAACAAAATGCTCCAAGTCATATTCCGCTGATATTCTTGTAATGACCATTTCCCAAAGATACTTTTGATGCTGAGCTAAATGTGACTTTAACCCTGTAGTGCTTAGAGAACACAATGAATTTCATTATGTGATCTGAAGTATTACTGTATATACTCTCTTTTAATGTTAAATAGATGAGCAAAGTTTATGTATAATGGAAAATGGGGGTTAACTTATTCAAAAGTAGATAATGAAATTAACAAAACATATGAAAACTTCCCCTAGCAACCAAGCAAATATATAGCAACATTGCAGCTGGAGGATGTATGAAATAACAGCTTCTGGAGGAGCTGATGCGGTCACTCTGTTTATTGACGGCACAATGCATAATCATAAGTACACAATACATGTACTTATAAAGAAAACTTAAGAAAACGTAACCCAGCAGCCATGATTGACCTTAATATTCAATACTCAAGTTGCACAAACCAAAACGTACCAAGAATCAATTTGAGCCACAGCAACAGACCAAATCGATGTTGTCAACATATATTTATTACACATTCCAACATCTAGACAAGGTTCTTACCAGTAGCTTTTCATTGTTTAACTAGTTTAACCTACTTTTAAGTTTACTATTTCCTTAACATACATAATCCTCAATGCTTTCACCTTATGTAATAGCTCTAAAGGAAATACAATGCTCCAAATCACGCTCTGCAAATGTTATTGTATTATCTAAACATACCAATATGACAATTTCCAAGGGTAGTTTCGATAAGTGTATAAAATGGTAATTTACCAATGACAAGTTCCGAAATTACACTTCCATTACAAACATCCATCCTTAAATGTGAAATCTGGATTAAACTCTTCTTCGTGCATAAGGCTAGGGTTTGAAAACATTACTTAAAGCGGTTCACAAGATTTTTTTTTTTTGGAACTCACCTATACTGGGCAAAAAGGACGACAAAGACCATAAACTTGCAGATCACACTACATCTAAGGCTTAAACACCTTGCAAGTCTATTCCCCATTTCAATTCCAGAAGGGCATCGTCCGTTAAATTTCATAGCCATTGCTCTCACTCGCAACTCTTCAAGTCTCTATGAACAATATCCTGAGAGAAATACTGCCGGCACATTTTCATAAAAGTCTGTCTGACAATGCTCACGGTCGTCATGTCACTGGTAAAACTTGGTAAGCGAATGCATCAGCTGTCTGTTAATTAAAGCCCGTACCCATTCGCTGGGCAGCAAGGCAACACTGACGTGTACTTTGTTTTGGTTAGCGTTGCCAACAGAAGCCGGCTGACATCGCTAACTCCGCTAAACTAAAGCTTGCTCGATGGAGTCCTTGACTGTTAGCACTTTGCTGTCTTAATGGTGTCGTTGTTATTGTAGCTGTCATCCATATATACTTATATACTCTGCGTGGATTATTTATAACTTCGATAGCGTCTACAAATTTTGTTACACCTTTTAAGGAAAAATAGTAATTGTTCTTAACTTGTTCAACTGACATAAGG
>JAUUDZ010007416.1:7099-22768 GCA_032361705.1 Panulirus versicolor | reverse complement strand
TGTAATCATATACTGATCTCCGAGGAAAACAAGGAAAACAGTGGGAGATTATTTGTTGAAGTGTCTGGAGTGGCATTTGGTCCACTTGAGGTAGAAGATGAGCAAACATGTGTGTCTATTTATGGCAGCGAGGTTAATTTCTGAGACCGGACAGAGGCTGGTCCTGCTTGTCATCTCTAGTAGATACCCCATGCATTGCCTTAAGCTCATCAATGTCTTTGTTCGTTTACCTTGTTGATAAAACTTAAGCAACTTTTTACATTGCTACTTTATGTCATAAATCGTTAAACAGCCACGACGAAAATGGTCAGTGCTATGTCCTTCTGTAAATCAAAATGGTCACTGACATGCTCTACTCTAATGTAGAATTTCTCACAGTGCAAACTATTAATCTAATGTCCTCATCTTATACCTGTTGCACTTTCACACCTATTAGTGAATCATGAACGTTTGTTAGATACCATTATGAGGACAAATTACACAGAAATAATGAGTACACTGGATACACTTACCACATTTTCAAAACACAACTACCACATTTTCAAAACAGTAAACAAAGGACTAACAACTCTTCGATGCTTGGGCAGCACCCAAACAACAAAGTGGCAGCTCTCTACTATTTGCTGAACTGTAAGTGAAATGTGCTCTCTTTTGTACCACTAAATCATGGATGCCATTACAAGCAGAGAATACCTAAATGCAACCGACATAACCATAATGTGTTCAAAACAGAGTAAACAGTGGTCTGGAGACTTGCAGTTGCTTGTACTCCCTTGGTGTTGCAGTTAGCGTTCCTGACAGTGACGCATCCACGGGCTGCCCAGGGTAGAGCACATAAAGTCTGAATCCTAGCTGGGAGAGTTGGTTCAGAGTCAACCCACAAGATGCATGTGGCATTAGAAAGGTGGGAGGTGGATGGATTAGAAAAGGTAGTGAATGGTGAGATGAAGAAGTAAAGTTGTTAGTGAAAAAGAAAAGAGCGACATTTGGATAATACTTACAAGGAAGGAGTGCAAGTAACTGGGATAAGTAAAAAAGAAAGCGGCAGGAGTTCAAGAGAAAGGTGATTGTTGAAAAAGAGGGCAAGTGAGGGTTTGGATGAAAGTATCATTAAATTTTAGGGAGACTAAAAAGATGTTTTGGAAGGAGGTGAATAACGTGCGTAAGACAAGAAAACAAATGGAAACATTGGTGAAGGGAGCAAGGGGGGAAGTAATAACGGGTAGTGATGACGTGAGAAGGAGATGGAGTGAGTATTTTGAAGGTTTGAATGTGTTTGATGGTAGAGTGGCAGATGCAGGGTGTTTTGGTCAGGGCGGTGTTTGAAGTGAGAGTGTCAGGGAGAATGGTTTGGCTAAGGGTAGTGAAAGCTTTGCGGAAGATGAAATCCGGCAAGGCGCGGGTTTGGATGGTATTCCAGTGGAATTCATTAAAAAAGGGATGACTGTGTTGTTGACTGGTTGGTGAGGATATTCATTGTATGTATGGTTCATGGTGAAGTGCCTAAGGCTGGCGAAAAGCATCCATAGTACCATTGTACGAAGGCAAAGGGGATAAAGCTGAGTGTTCAAATTACAGAGGTATAATTTTGTTGAGTATTCCTGGAAAATTATATAGGAGGATACTGATTGAAAGGTGAAGGCATGTACTAAGCATCAGATTGGGAAGAGCAGTGTGGTTTCAGAAGTGGTAGAGGATGTGTGGACGGGTGTTTGCTTTGAAGAATGCTCGAGAGAAATACTTAGAAAAACAAATGGATTTGTATGTAGCATTTATGGATCTAGAGAAGGCATATGACAGAGTGGATAGAGGTGCTCTGTGGAAGGTATGAAGAGTATATGGCGTGGGAGGTAAGTTGCTAGAAGCAGTGAAAAGTTTTTTTCGAGGATGTAAGGCACTTGTACGAGTAGGAAGAGAGGAAAGTGATTGGTTCGCAGTGAATGTCGGTTAGCGGCAGGGGTGCATGATGTCTCCATGGTTGTTTAATTTGCTCGTGGATGGGGTGATTAGGAAGGTGAATGCAAGCGTTATGGAGAGAGGGGCAAGTATGCAGTCTGTTGTGGATGAGACGGCTTGGGAAGCGTCAGTTGTTCGCTGCTGATACAGCGCTGGTGGTCGATTCGGGTGAGAAACTGTAGAAGCTTGTGACTGAGTTTGGTAAAGTGTTTGAAAGAAAAGAGCTGAGAGTAAATGTGAATTAGGAGCAAGGTTATTAGGTTCAGCAGGGTTGAGAGACAGGTACATTGGGAGGTAAGTTTGAATGGAGAAAAACTGTAGGAAGTGAAGTGATTTTAGATACCTGGGGGTGTATATATCAGTGGATGGAGCCATGGAGGCGGAAGTGAGTCAGGGTAGGGTAAGGGGAGAAGGTTCTGGGAGCGTTGAAGAATGTCAGGAAGGCGAGAACTTTATCTCGGAAAGCAAAAATGGGTATGTTTGAAGGAATTGTAGTTCCAACAATGTTATATGGTTGCAAGGCATGGGATATAGATAGGGTCGTACGGAGGAGGGTGGATGTGTTGGAAATGAAAGGTTTGAGAACAATATGTGGTGTTTGATCAAGTAAGTAATGAAAGGGTGGGAGAGATGTGTGGTAACAAAAAGAGTGTGGTTGAGAGAGCAGAGGAGGGTGTGTTGAAATGGTTTGGACACATGAAGAGAATGAGTGAGGAAAGACTGACAAAAAAGATATATGTGTCAGAGGTGGAGGGAACAAGGAGAAGCAGGAGACCAAATTCGAGGTGGAAAGATGGAGTTAAAAAGATTTTGAGCAACTGGGGCCTGAACATACAGGAGGGTGAAAAGTGCACAAGGAATAGAGTGAATTGGAATAATGTGGTATACCGGGGTCGTCGTGCTGTCAATGGTTTGAACCATGGCATAAGAAGCATCTGGGGTAAACCATGGAAAGGTCTATGAGGCCTGGATGTGGAAAGGAAGCTGTGGTTTCAGTGCATTACACATGACAGCTAGAGACTGAATGTGAACGAATGTGGCCTTTTTTGTCTTTTCCTGGTGCTACCTCAATGGTAGAGGGAGGGGGGATGCTATTTCATGTGTGGTGGGGTGGCAACGGGAATGGAGGAAGGCAGGGAGTATAGATATGTACATGTGTATATATGTATATGTCTGTGTATGTATATGTTATGTATACGTTGAAATGTATATGTATGTATATATGCGTGTATGGGCGTTTCTATATATACATGTGTATGTAGGTGGGTTGGGCCATTCCTCGTCTGTTTCCCTGTGCTACCTCGCTGAATCGGGAGATGGCAGTTAAGTATAATAAAAGTAATAATGAATAAAAGAAACATGAAAGAAATTGTTAAACTAAAAAGAATCTGTTAACTTAGTAATGATCCAACTCACCACTCAGTCTAACATTATTAGAATTAGCACAAGCCTTAAATCTATTGAACATTTCTTGACAGGCCGCAAATTTTGTGTCAAGATTACCATACTTAAACAACCTTGATAAGACTAATAGTCTTTGTCTGTATTAACATGAAACTTAGCAGTTTATAACTTTGAATCTGATCTTCCATCCACAAAGTTACTGATTATTCTCAGAGATAGCACCAGCTTGCTTCTTGGTTATGACAATCAATTTTAAAGGTGCCAGACATTTTACATATTCCTTAATGTGCTCATTGTCCTTCAAAATTGTGTTCACTCTTGAGGTAACCAACCTTTGCTCATGCAAGACAGAAAATAGCATTTTCCTACCGTTTTGTTTCTGTCTAATTTTCATTTTCATCTATAAATCAGTTACTTCTGCAAGGTGTTTCTCCATTCCATTCTTATAATCACTTGGTCATTTTCCAGTCTTTATGTGTTAGAAATAGGGGCAATATTTACGCTTTGTTACTGAAAATTCTGAAGCAATGTAGCAGAGAGAAATAGGGGTGATATTTACACTTTGTCCCTGAAAGCTCTGCAGAGTTGAAGCAGAGATGCGCAAGAAATCACTGTAACTGTGTTACTGTTTACGTAAGATGCGTACACCTTGGGGAACAGGCTACCAGCCTAATACATCCCTCCACCATATTCCCCCATATGAGGCTACCAGCCTAATACATCCCTCCACCATATTCCCCCATATGAGCTACTTAGCATTTCCGTTACTAACAAATTCTTCCTCGTCAAAAAAATTGTAGTATTTGAATTATGGGAGAATTTGCATAAAATAAGATTTCCATATATCAGTTGTCCATGAATCAGGGAGCACTTTTATTTTCAGTAACCATGCTAGTGTTTGTGAAATTAAGATACAGCAATGTTGTTGTATCAGTCCCTTTCATGCTAGTGTGTTCACTGGCATGCAGGTATAGGGAATTTTCCAGTATACATGCTAAAAACTTATGTCTTCATGATTGCCTGTCATCATGAGAGTGCAAATTCTACCAGTCTGTCACATGAGGCTTGAGGTACCCATCCCTGAGAAGTGTGTTATTTTTTTTCATACACCATCCATGTTGTTCCTTCATCGTTTTCATTATATATTTGTTTTGGATCATCGTACTATTTGGGAGGATTATGTTATGTTGATAGCACAGTGATCTTCACCTTTCTTTACAACATGTATTATTTGAATAAGCCATCCTCTGTTTCTTGAAATTTAAGGCTCTCTCTTATTAAGAGGGCCAACCTTTCCTTTCCTTTTGCCTTTTCTTTCCCTCCTGACCTTCATAGAACCCCTCTGGGCAGAACAGGTAAAATCTTATATCATTAATATGATTCGTTTTCATAACTACAGTAATATCAGGTGTACTTTCCCTTATACTGTCCTTGAATTCCAGGTCTTTACCTTTAACTGTTAATTCATCAGCATTGAAATACATTGATTTCAGTCTAACATTTTCATCAAAATGCCGTCTCTTTTTTGCTGGTGGGGCTGTTTTGTCCCCTTGCTTCTTTTGACATCCGCAGTTTTTTGTGTTCTGATTGTATTCTTTGCTTTTCTCCCTCTCTCCCTTTGATTTATTACTTTTAATGAATGTCCAAATGGATTTCACCATCCTTGTAACTTTGTGGGGTGATGGCTTCAAGTCAAACATCTTAATGATATCCATCAATTTTTCTTTCTTTTATGACCGCTATTTCATCTCTCAGTTCCATAGCCTCCTCTAATCTTTTGATAAGCATTTCATCTTTTTTCCCCCTTTCTTCTTTATCTTGTGTATGATCTTCCAAAACAAAAATAATCAATGATTTAATTTGTAGCCTTCTGCACTACTAATCTTTCTAACTTTGGTGCCACCCACTGAACTAGATCCTTCTGTGATGAATTGTCAACCTCTGTGTCTTTGACTTTCTCAACAAGCACTGGTCTTGTATGCTTTGTTTTTCTAGACCTTCATTGGTTAGGCTGTAAGCTTCCTTGATTGCTCTTTCTTTCCTGGTGAATATTATTCGTTGTGTAGCTTCACTTAATTTCCTGTGTACCTCTGTTTATATGACCCTGGATCTTTGTTCCTCTCTCTCTGTCCTCATGGTCTGCATTTGTTGATCAGCTGCCAGAATTGCCCCTTTTGAACTTCCATGTCCGCTACTGCCAGTAGATGCTGTATGTGTAGTGTCCTCTTTCCTTTAGGTGAACAGCTGTTGATATTGCTCATTCTGTACTTCCCTGCCCGCTATTGTCAGTAGATTCTGCATGTCTTTATAATCCTTTATTCTTAGTGGACAGCTGCCACTATCACTTTTACTGCATCTCTCAGCCCACTGTTATCGACATGTGTATTAGTTTCTTCTTTAACTAAGCACCCTTTAGGACCTATTAGACCTAATTTGCTTTTCAATAAATTCACCTTTCCCTTGATTGTGTACTCCTGAATTCCCTTTACCTAATAGAATTTTGTTCATACTTGGTGAGAGATGAGTGATTCTTAGTGCTTATGCACTTAGCAATGAGAAGAAAGATCATGAGAGCAAGTGTTTGGGAGCAGCTGAGTCAGTGCATCTGCAGTTTTGATGCAAGACACTGGGTGTTAGTGATGGATGATTTGAATGTGAAGGTGAGAGATATGGCAGTTGAGGGTATAAGTAGGGGGCATGGGGTATTGAGCATTATGAAAAAGAACTGGTGATTAGGAATGCCTGGTTTAAAAAGAGGCACATTGCTAAGTATACGTAGGAGAGATGGTCAGCAGGCATTATTGGACCACATATTAACTGATAGGCATATAAAAGAGATGTCTTTGAATGTGAGTTTGCTAAGAGGGGCTGCTGTTGGAATATTTGACCCCCATCTTGAGGCAAGTGTGAAGATTTGTAGAGGTGTTAGAGAAAGAGGAAGCTCTATTAGAGAGAAGGGAGTGGTGAAAGTAGGTGAGCTTGGAAAAGAGACTTTTGTTAAGAAATACCAGGAGAGATTGAGTGTAAAATGTCAAAGGATGAGAGTAAATGAAGGAGGGGAGTGATAAGGAATGGGAGGTATTCAGGGAAGCAGGCTGGCATGTGTGAGAGATGCCTATGTCATGCAAAAGTTGGAAGGTGGGCAGATTAGAAATGGTATTGATTAGTAAGTTGAAGAAGTAAAGTTGATAGTGAAAGAGAAAAGTGAGGCATTTGGGTGGTACTTTTAGGGAAAGAGTGCAAATAATTGGGGGATGTGTAAGAGAAAGTGGCAGTAGGTCAAAAGAAAGGCAAATGAGAGTTGGGGTGGATATCAGGAAACTTAGGGAGAATTAAGATGTTTTAGAAGGAGGTTGATGCGAAAAACAAGAAAACAAATGGGAACATCGATGAAGGAGGAAAAAGGGGACATGGTAACAGGTATTGATGAAGTGAGGCAGAGGTGGAGTGAGTAATTTGAAAGACTTAAATGTGTTTGATGGTGGGGTGGCAGATGTTGGGTGTTTGTGTGGGTCGATATGCGAAGTGAGAAAGTCATTGAGGGTGGTTTGGTAAAGAGCAAAGAGGTGCTAAAACCCTTACAAAGGTTGAAATGTGACAAGGTGGCTGGAGTGGATGGTGAAAGTCATGGAGAATGGTTTGGTGAAGAGAAAAGAGGTGGTAAAATCCTTAAGAAGGATGAAATGTGACAAGGTTGCTGGAATAAATGGTATTGCAGTTCAGTTTATTAAGAAAGGGGGTGGCTGTATTGTTGATTGGCTAGTTAGAATTTTTTGGTGTATGTATGGATCATGGTGCCTGAGGATTGATGGAATGCATGTACCAGTGTCATTGTATAAAGGGAAGGGGGATAAAGGTGAGTGTTCACACTACAGAGGTATAAATTTGTTGAGTGTACCTGGTAAGTTGTATGGGAAAGTAGTGATTGAGAGTGAAGGCATGTGTAGAGCATCTGACTGGGTAGAGAAATATGGCTTCGTTATTGGTAGATATGTGGATCAGGTGTTTGTATTGAAGAATATGTATGAGAAATTCTCATAGAAACATGGATTTGTATGGGCATTTATGGATCTTAAGAAACCATATGATAGGGTTGATAGAGATGCCATGTAAAAGGTCTTAAGAATATACAGGGTGGGAGGAAAGCTGCCAAAAGTCAGTGAGAAGTTTTTATCAAGAGCGTCAGACATGTGTACAAGTAGGAAGAAAGGAGAGTGAATGGTTCCAAGTGAATGTTGGTCTGTGGCAGGGGTGTGTGATGTCACCTTGGTTTTTTAATTTGTGTATGGTTGTGGTGGTTAGGGAGATAAATTCGAAAGTCTTAGAGAGAAGGACGAGTATGCAGTCTGTAGGGGATAAGAGGGCCTAGGAAGTGAGTCAATTGTTATTTGCTGATGGTGCAGCACTAATGGCAGATTTGAGTGTGAAACTGCAGACATTGGTGACTGAGTTTGAAAGAGTGTGTGAAAGGAGGAAGTTGAGAGTAAATGTGTATATAAGCAAGGTTATTAGTTTTAGCAGAGTTGAGAGACAGGTTAGTTGGGTTTATGAGATTGAATGGAGAAAAATTGGAGGAAGTGAAGTGTTGTAGATACTTGGGAGTGGAAGTGAATGGAATTATGGAACAGAAGGGTCATAGGATAGGTTAGGGGACGAAGGTTTTGGGAACATTGAAGAGTGTGTGGAGAGAGAGATTATCTTAGAGGGCAAAAATGGGATGTTTGAAGGTATAGTAGCCTTGTTTAAAGATGTAATGGTCCCAGCTTTATTATATGGATGTGCGGCTTGAGCTGTAGATAAGTGTGTGTTGAGGAGGATGGATATATAGGAAATGAAATGTTTGAGGTGATTTTATCGAGTAAATAGTGGAAGGGAAAGAGATAGGTGTATTGATAAAAAGAGTGTAGTTGAGGGGGCTGAAGAGGGTGTGCTGAAATGCTTTAGACATAAAGAGAGAATGAGGGAAGAAAGGTTGACAAAACGGATATATATGTTACAAATAAAGGAAACAAAAACTGGGGAACCAAATTAGAGATGGAAGGATGGAGTGTAAAAGATTTTGAGCAGTTGGGGCTTGAATATGTAGGAGGGTGAAAGGCCTGCATGGGTTACAGTGGGTTGGAATGATGTGGCATACAGGGGTCGATGTGTTTTCAGTGGACTGAACCAGGTCATTTGAAGCATCTGGGGTAAATGATGGAAAGTTCTGTAGGGCCTGGTTGTGGATAGGGAGCTGTGGTTTTGGTGCATCATACAAGACAGCTGGAGAATGAATGTGAGTGGTTGCAGACTTTTTTCGTCTGTTCTTGGTACTATCTGACTAATGCAGGAAACGGTGATCAAGTATGAAAAAGTAGAGACCCCATTTCTCAGATACGTTACTTACTCTTTCATCTCATGGCTCCTTTCATGTTCCTTGAAATAATTCCTTAGAGTTTCTTTACTACCATCTCTAGTTATGTTACCTTCTTATCTTGTCTCGTAACAATTTCTTTTAACATCTCTAGATATTTGTTCTGTAGTGGTTCCTACTTCATTTCTTCCTCAGATCTCTTCATGACAGACCAAGTTTTAATTTCCTGATCTTTGTATATTATTGGAGTCCATGATAGACTTTCTGTAACAGGAAGTGCTAGAGGTCCTTAATTGATCCCCCATAGTAATATTAGTAACAAAAATGAAACTGAATAGCACAAAATATCTTCATTCATGAGGAGAGTTTAGTTTTTTAACTGACACTTGGTGTTGTGTTTTGGCTAAAGTAAAACTTTACTCCCTTTTCTCAAGTCAAAGCTGCTCTTTTATACAGTAACAGCTGTTTTTTGTTCACTTTCCCATTTTTAGCCACTGACTCTTAAAAACTGGGTCTCCTAAAAAAAGAAATAAGAGTTGATTCACTGGTTGACATCATATTGTTATTTGACTTCGAAGCCCTATTAAATGCCAAAATGTGGCACATTACACTAAATATCCCCATAGGCTAGCAGAGGGAAAGGAACACTAAACATCTTGAGGTAGAGTTTCTCCCTTACTTAAGCACTGAGCTCCAACCCTTGTATTCTCTTCCTACAGTTTATCACCCATCCCAATCTTGCTTTTAAATCCCATATTGATATTTAGTCAGTATGACATTTGAAAGCCCACCACATACCAGATAAGGAAGTTTTAAGTAATAAGCTTGAGAAAATTTAGAGAAACCTTATAATCAGATTGAGAAAATGGAATGCATCATCTGTTAGGAAAAAATGAAAGAACTTGAACTTTACTGTGTAGAAAAAGGAAATATATGATAGTTGTTATAGGACACCAGATAAAAGGAATTAAAGAAAATGCTCTTTGATTAAAACTCCCTACTATATAAGAAATAGCAATTAAATTTACAAGATTTATTGGAATATATCAAAAAGACATCAAACAAAATTCAAGAGCTTTGTATGAAAAATGACCCAGTTATTCAACCAATCTAGGAAAATTTAGGTCAAATTTTTTCACTAAAGTAGAAAATTTTAGAAAAAGAGAAGAAACTTTATGCATCATTGATGGATTTGGGAAGGCACTTGATAGTTGGTAATGGGATCTTTAATGAAAGTAGTTCATGTGGGAGAGTAAATGGTGTGAGGGAGTTGTTTGAAGTAACTGTAAATGAGCACAAAGTTTGTTGGATGTCACCTTGTTTATAATTGATTTGGGGTGATCTTAGTGCACTGCTGAACCATGGTGGAACCAGAGGAAAATTAACACAGTTGTATGCTGATGCTGTTCTCTCAGCTGAATTTGAGGAGTTCAGTAGTATACTATCAAGGCTGCAGTCACTTGTGTAAAAGATATGTTATGGAGCAATTATCTGTGTTAATGAAACCCACAACCACAAGAAATGTACTGTCTGTAACTCTGCTAAGAGATTTTTTTCGTTTTTTAAAGAATCTCTTATTGAAAGTTGGTGGTTTGTCTTGATTCTTCTAATGATTTACATTTTATGCTTTAAATTTGGTAAAAAAGTATCTTTCCAAATGAAACTGTTGAAGTTTGAAATGATTAGTATGACTTGTGTTGTCTTGATAGGTTTTGGTAACCATGAATTAGAGATAAATTTCCTGATAATCATGAAAGCCCCACTATAAAGTCATTTCCATCAGAGTGTGAGATGAATATAATATTATGGCAAATGACAGGAAATGTTGCTAGCAATTGATATATTACAGTATATCAGTATATCATTACAATATATACATCATGAAACTTACATACTAGCTGTTTAAGAATATTGTTTTAGATATTCATGTAACTGCTGCCATCTTTTTCATATTGCCATCTCTCTTCTTACAGATTTGTTTGTAAAAACAATGGTGTTCTGTATGAAAATGACATCATTCAAATTGGTATAAAATCTGAATTTCGACAAAACCTTGGGAGGATAGGAGTTTTCTATGGCAACAAAACTTCCATGCCATTGCAGGTAGGGTGAATACATTTGTATCTTCAAAATATTTTTATGGAGAAGTATTTTAAGGGTTGTTTGTGTTAAAGAACAATCATATGCTATCCTACAACAAACGTAAGTATTTTTCATGTGTTAATGCTAAAAGTAAATGAATTCAAGGAATGCTTCTTTGTATACCTTCCTGACCCAGGATTTTATTGGGCTCCTGTAGTGCTCAGGAAGCCACACGTGTCCACTGGGTGGGACAGTAGGTCAAAAAATTTGTTGGCAGTATGTGTTGTTACATGTAGGGAGAGTACATGCCAGTTGAGGAGTATGCTTTCATTTTAGAAGTTGCATCTTTTGTATGAAGGTTCCTGTGATTTATCCAATCAATATGTGTAATGCTTGATATATTTTGATGTCTCGAGAATAGAGAGATAGTTGTAATTCATGCATACCACGGGAGTTTAGTTTCAGATGGGTGTATGTCTGATGAAGGGTAATTTAAGATTGGACAGAAGGGAGTTGGATTTAGTGCTTGTTGCGTAATTGTTATGTGAATACGTTTGTCTGTAAGGTGTTTCCAGATGGATAGGGGGAACTCTGAATATTATACTGAGAGATAGAAAAGGGCTATCTGCTAATTTCATAATATATATATAAAAGTATATATGCATGAGGGTGTGAGGATTTCATGAGACAGAGAAATTGAAGGCAATATTCTGTCATTGACCTAAACCAGTGCCTATGAAGCATTCATAGGAGACCATGGGAAGGTCAGTGGGGTTTGGCTGTGGACAGGGGACACTGGTTTTGATGCAGTGCATGTTACAGATAGAGAATGGATATCGTAAATATAGGCCACTCTTCGTCTGTTCCAGGTGCTACCTAGCAACATGGGAAATGGTGAAAAACTATGAAAAAAAAAAGGTTATCTCTATTCACTTCCTGCTCCAGGAATACCTTCTATCTTCATGCAATTTTATATATACTGGATGGTATTGCAGTATAATTTATTAAGAAATGGGTTGACTCTGTTGTTGATTGGTTAATAAGGATATTCAATGTTTGTATGGATCATGGTGAAGTGCCTGAGGATTGGTGGAATGCATGCATAGTGCCATTGTGCAAGGGCAAAGGGGATAAAGGTGAATGTTGCTAATTTATATTTTCTTCCATTCGTATGTACCTATGGTCATATGTCAGGTTGTGAGTCAGGGAGCGTCTGCACACACACACACACACACACACACACACACACACTCACACACATGCACCCTATCCTGAGCCAGTTACCCATTTTAGCATCTACCCTTTTTAAGCTCAAAGAGCCTGACTCATCATATGATCAGCAGTGCAACTTAGTCTGAGAATGAGCTCTAGGGGTAGAAGAATGTGTGGAATCAGTTTAAGGTGTATTGTATATTATCATTTTTTTCATCATTTTTCTCCCATTCCTGCATTAGTGAGATAGCACTAGGAGCAGATAAAGAAATGGCCTCATTCGCTCACATCCATTCACTAGCTGTCATTTATAATGCACCAAAATCATAACCCTGTGCACAACAAAGCCCCACAGACTTTTCTGTTGTTTCCCCCATCCAGTTCATATGCCCTATTTCGGTCCAGTGACAGCACATTTCCCCAGTATACCATGTTGCTTAAATTTTCTTTATCCCATGTACACCTTACATCCTTCTGCATGTGTATGACCTGAGCACTTGAAAGCTTTTTCAGTCTCTCCTTTAATCTCCAAATTGGTCTCCTACTTTTCTTTGTGCCCTCCACTTTTTACTCATGTATCCACTTTGTCAGCCTCTCCACATTCATTTTCTCCATACATCCAAACCTTATCAGCACACTTTCAGCTCTCTCAGCCATACTTTACTTATTATCACACCTCTCTTGTACCCTATTATTTCTTATTGCTCAGCCTTCCTCAAACATTTCCATTTCCATAAAATTCACCTTTTTCAGTACATTCTTATCGAGAGCCCATGCCTTTCATCAGTACAACACTGTCAGACATACCCATCTTTGCCTTTCTTTCCACAAATTCTTCAATGTGACTATGTGCATAAGAACCCTGAATTTGTCAATAAACCAAGAAAATCAGTTGTGCTTGATCTGCTGGAACAAGTTCATGATAAATACAAGCTTAGCAGAGATACATAAAGGTATTGCTCCTGTTGAAGGGTGAGCTTTAGCAGTGTAACTGGGCGTTGTGTTCATCATATGTTGGAAACTATGTATGGCCCATCCTTAGTTTTGTAAACTGCTAAATATATTGCATGTGTACCTGTATCTTCTTGTGTGAATTTAATTTTCGGGTGATTGCAAAGACCCCTTAGGAAGCCTAACTTTTATTTTCTTATTGTAGGCCTTCAACCCCACTGTTTCAGTGGCTTCAGGTCAGCAGGGGAAAGTTACAGTACAAGTTAAACCAGTTGAACCCTCCATTGATGCTGGGGCACAGGTCCAGCAGCTTGTTAACTGTGAATGCATTGAGGACTTTAATGGTAAGTGTTCAGTACAGATAATGTGCCTTTCTTTTTGGTGAATATTCAAAGATCCATAATGTAGCAGTGAAATAATATGTTTATAATTGTTTCTGAAGGAATGAAAGGATTTTACAGTCATTAAGGTGATATTATTCAAAGAAGTTACATTTTTTTTTCTATTGTGTGCGTGTGTGTTTCGCTTTAGAGTACAGATAAGAGTTTTAAATGTAAAGTTTTTTAAGATTATTTTGTCTGATTCAGTTCCCATGGACTTTTTCAAAATACCACTAGCAGTTGTAAATGTTCTTTGTATACAGCATTTTGTATTGCCAGAGGAAGCCAGGAATAAGTATGAATAATTATGAAGTTCTTCCTCAGGCTTACCAGACTTGTCAGTCAGCTTTACATATGGTAATGTTCCTCAACGCTTGGCACTACATTTACCTCTCTCCATCAACAAGTTCTTTGAGCCAACAGATATGAATGGAGAATCTTTTTTTGCTCGTTGGAAGAATCTTAGTGGGTGAGTATCAATCAGGATATGCTTTGTTTCTTTTGTGCTATTTTTTATGATTCATGTGTGGTAAAGATTATCTTTTATATCTGCTTTTTTAGTTCGAACACATGCCCCAACTAACCTGTCTCTTTGCACTGCAAAACTTAATCACTTTGCTTTCTTTCAGATTTACACTCAATTTTCTCCTTTCACCCACTTTTCCACTCAGTCACTAACTTCTACAGTTTCTCACTTTAATCTGACATCAGCACTGAGTTATCAGGAAACAACTGGATCACAACCACCCTTGTAGACTCCATACCTGCCTCTGTCTCCAAGCCCCTTGTATATACCTTCCCCACAAACCCATCCATAAACAAATTGAACAGCCATGGGAACATCGCACACCCCTGCTGCTGACCTACCTTCACTTGGAACCACTTACAAAGCCTCTTTGCCTACTTCCTTGCTTGCATTACTCCCTTATGAAAACTCATCACTGCTCTTAGCTTTCCTCCCACACCATATATTCATAAAACCCTCCACAGAGCATCTCTATCAATCCCATCATATGCTTTCTCTAGATCCATAGATACTACATACAAATTCTTCTGTTTCTGTAAGTATTTCTCGCATACATTCTTCCATGGGGATGAAGAAAAAAAGGGCAATTCACAAGTACACTTTGCTTGTCTTAGAAGGCAACCAAGAGGGGCATAGGCATGAGACTGGAAATCCTCCCCAGTTTTTATTTCAGTTTCTAAAAGTTGGAACAGGAGAAAGGAACCAAGTGAGGATTGCTCATCTTTCACAAAGGATCAGGCTAGGCGGTCGGAATGTGTTCATTCATAAAGTAGGTCATTCAGACTTACATTTCGCAATTCAGAGGTGCACTTTGTAATTGATGATTTACTTGTTTTATATATGCTTTTGCTGTTGTTTAAATGTTACCAACATGAGAAGAAGGGAGAGACAGATAGTATTTTTCAGGAAAGGAACCTGGATGTTGTAGAGGTACAGTCAGGAATTGGTGTAAGGGTGAGAGCTAAGTAAGGCATAGCATTTTAATGAAGGATGAGGTGTGGGAACTTATGAAAGAGTATGAGGAAATTAGGCCTTTCTCTTTGGTGGATATTCAAAGATCCATAATGTAGCAGTTAAATATGCTTAGAATTGTTATTAAAGGAATGAAAGGATTTTACAGTTATTAAGCTGATATTATTCAAAGAAGTAAAACTGAAAATGAATTACAAAAAGTGGATGAATGTTCGTGCTTATGCAACTGGTCATGAGAAGATTGATGAAGAGAGACAGGTTCTTGGACCAGCTGAGTAAGGGTATCAGCAGTTTTGATTCAGGAGATCAGGTATTAGGGATTTGTGATTTGAATGTGAAAGTGACTAATGTGGCAGTTAAGGGTATAATTGGCACCGCTGGAGTAACAATGGGACCAAATTTCTATCTAGGTCTTGGAGCTGTAGATGGCAGTTCCAGAAAGACAGGTTTAGCCCCATCAGTGGTCTAGTGGTATGCTGTCTGCCTACTGTTCTTGGTAGCCTGAGTTCAGCTCTTGGGCACATAGTGTTCAAATTGTTTACATTGATTTTCATATAAACATGACATCATCTGACATGTAAATATTACCAAGATCCACATGAGTCAATTTGCTGTGTCCTTAGGGTTATAGATACAGCTCTGTGGAGAGGGGTGGTTTTGTTGAAAATGAAATGTTTGAGGACACTATGTGGTGTGAGGTTGTTTGATCAAGTAAGTAATGAAAGGGTGGCAGAGGGGTGTGGTATTAAAAAGAGTGTGGTATGGAGGGCTGAAGAGAATGTGCTGAAATGGTTTGGACAAATGTAGAGAATGAGTGAGGATAGGATGATGAA
>JAUUDZ010007405.1:0-11708 GCA_032361705.1 Panulirus versicolor | reverse complement strand
TTGATCGAGTAAGTAATGAAAGGGTAAGAGAGATGTGTGGTAATAAAAAGTGTGGTTGAGAGAGCAGAAGAGGGTGTGTTGATATGGTTTGGTCACATGGAGAGAATGAATGAGGAAAGATTGACAAGAGGATATTTGTGTCAAAGGTGAAGGGAACAAGGAGAAGCGGGAGACCAAATTGGAGGTGGAAGGATGGAGTGTAAAAGATTTTGAGCGAACGGGGGCTGAACATACAGGAGGGTGAAAGGCGTGCTAGGAATAGAGTGAATTGGAACGATGTGTTATACCGTGGTCGACATGCTGTCAATGGATTGAACCAGGGCATATATATATATATATATATATATATATATATATATATATAAGATTTACCAAGATCCCTGAGAGGGGAGGACCAGAAGTGACTCCTTTAGGAGAACACGAGGAGGATAGATAGATAGATAGATAGGATGGTTCATGGCGAGGTCATATGCGGTTTTAATCTCAGTTACGGATGATACAGGATAGTCAAGCTAATTTCACCTCCTCAGGCATTTCTCCCTCAGGCTTAGCTGTTGGCGGAAAGAAAAAGAAACTAAGAAATACTAGGCAGTTTGGAAAAGTATGTTGCCATGTTCTGATGAAAAGTCCCAAACTGTAAACAGAAATGGCTTCCCTGAGGGTCGAGTCTGAAGAAGAGGTAGAAGCTACGTTAATTGTTAGTGAAACAGGACTTTTTACTGATCACAGACACTAAAGTATTTGTTTACCTATGATTTCAAGATAATAATAGTCTTTACAATTATTCCCTCTGGTGGTAATTTGTCCCAGTGTTCTACAACTCTACCACTGAAAAAAAAAGAATTGCATTTCTTATTACTTTTGCGTCTTTCTTTTATCTTCATTCATGTTATATATGTTTTTATCTTCATTTTTTAAATGTTTTTATCTTCATATTATATATGTCTGTGATGATGGAATTTTTGTGTAACATGAGGAAGTTTTCGTTTGTTATACTGTCTAAATCGTCAGTCTTTTGAAAATCGTCTGTTTGATCTTCTCAGCGTCTGAGCATTTTCAGAGTATATAAGTTTAGGTCTGGTTCATTCTTCATCATCATTATTTCTGAGTGATGGAAAGTGTTCTGTTGTTCTTTTTGAATTGGTTCTAATGTTTCGTCATATGTGATCAAGTCACGTGACCACCAGAACTGAACAACGTATTGCAAGTAAGATGTGACCAGGACGTTATAATGAATGATTATGTCCTTCGTTATACAGTACATATTTCTGTGTATGAAACCTAGCATCATGTTGCCTTTAATATATGCAAAGAGGATTTTTTCCTCGTATTTTAGGTCGTTACTAATAATTACTCCAAGATATTTTTCTTATTCTACTTCCAGTAATGGAGCACCAAGCAATGTACACTCATGATTGATAGTTTTAGTCCTAGAATGCAATCCTAATAACCCATCTATACGGGAGTCCATTTTCTATGTCTCTGACCACTCCATCGGTTCGTCTAAATCACTTTGAACCTGTAGGCTGTCTTCCTCTCACTGGACTGTATGTCCTGATTTGATGTCACTGACAAATTTTGAAATTCAACTGGTGGCTCTCATGATCAAGACGAATGGTATGGGTCCTGAGAGTGAACCTTGTGGTACCCCGCTCGTCACGTGAAGCCAGGTGGATGCCTCCCCATTCCTTACCACTCTCGTTCCTGTCTGTGGGTCAGGCCGTTGCCTACGCGCAGCTTCAAAGTCTTGTCCCGTGAGCTTTTACTGTAGCTAGCAATATTTCACGTAGTACATTCTAAGTATGTAGCGTGAAAGATGAGAAAAACGGTGGAAAAGAGGGAGGGAGATTCTAAGTGTGTAAGAGAGTGAGAGATGAGAGCAGAAGTGAGAAAGTAATGGGGCGATAGTGAGAATCGTTAGAACGGTCTCCTCTGCCGTGGATGGACTGCATCAAGGTTTACACCCACGAATAAGGTAAAGTCTGCCTTTTCAGATGGAGCCGACGTCGGCTCTAGGGCACACTCGCTACGAACATGGGGAATGTGTCATCCCAACTATACTCCTTGCTCTCACGTAGCTAGGAAAGAACTGTCGCTAGATGTGGCATCATTCAGAGTGGTGTTAGTGGAAAATCAAGTGCTAAAAAGAGCGGTTTTATAATTCCCAGAATAAGCTAGACGTAGATCAGATCAGAAAAGAGGAGGAAAGGTTCGATAACTGAAGTGTTTTGGAGGATCCCGTGGTTAAGGAGGAGAGTGATTCATCGCCCGGGGTAGAAGCCAGGTCAGCACACTCTCTTCTTATGTACTTGGTGTACTTGACTCGAGAACAAGAGTTAGATCTGCAGCGATGCCGAACAGGAATGAAGGCAGACTGAGGCTCAGGAGAGAAGGAAGGAAGGAGGAGGAGGAGGAGGAGGAGGAACTACTTCCATGGCGTGATGAGCTCCGTCCTTCATGCTACGGACATGAAGGTGATAACGACTTGTTTATCAACGTAATTGTTATCAGTCATAACTTTCCATAACCATTTTTATTTCGTGTCTGTTAAATCACATCATACGCTACACACACACACACCACCTTCATTCACACACACCTGACCCTTGCCAGTAATGGCACACTTTGGAACGAGCTAAGATTGACACACACACACACACACACACTTGTAAGACGAACAATAATTGTGTATCTTCCGGGAGTTATTCCCTGTCTTCCATTGTTACGTATGTCTTCAAAATATGTCCCTATGAGCCAGGTGGTGTGGGTCGATCATGCATAGCAGGACCCACATGGTCAGCTGTCTGAGCTACACACAGCTGACAGACGACCGAAGTAATTCAGTTCTGACGTTTATTTGCTGAGGTTATCTATTTTATCATTTTTCTGTAGAGACTTTCTTACTACTTTTCCATATTCTGTAATGGAACTGATCACCCGTGAGTGAGGCCGGGTACCCCCAGAGTGGTAATACCACCTGCACCCACTCTCCTCCCCCGACTGTGCTCCCAAGCCATAGAACAGGGTGCCCCATCTGGCCACAGACAAGGTCTCTGTATTCACTGAATGACACAGAACTGCATTTTCCTGACGACACTGGACCCCAGTCGTCCACGTTAGCCATACACTGGCAGGAGTCCATCATGGCGGACTGCCACACAGGACTAGGTTCCTGCCCTCCCCCCCACTGAGCAGACCCCAGGTAGCAGATCCCCACCTGGCCACCGCCTAACACCATCCTCTCAACGCTGAAGTAGATAATGGGGTCACTTCCATTACCTGACGCCACCCTCTCTAATGTCCTCACGCGACCCCCACCACCATGCACACCACCGCTTACCATCATGCTCTTCCTGTCCCTATCGTGCGCACACACGAACCTTTCTCACTCACCACCACCACCACACACTCATCATACCCTGGCCATCCTCATCACCACCACCACCACACACTCATCATACCCTGATAATCCTCACCACACACTCATCATACCAGTCATCCTCGCTACCACCACCACACACTCATCATATGCTGGTCATTTTCACCACCACACGCTCATACGCTGATCATCCTTACCACCACCACACACTCATCATACCCTGGCCGTCCTCACCACCACTGCCACACTCATCATACGCTGGTCATCCTCACCAGCACCACACACTCATCATACCCTGGCCATCCTCACCACTACTACCACGCACTCATCATACCCTGATCATACTCACCACAATCACCACACACTCATCATACGCTGGTCATCCTCGCCACCACCACCACACGCTCATTTGCTGGTCATCCTCACCACCACACGCTCATCATTCGCTGATCATCCTCATCACCACCACACTAATCACACCCTGGCCGTCCTCACCACCTCCACCACACTCATCATACGCTGGTCATCCTCACCACCACCACACACTCATCATACCCTGGCCATCCTCACAACCACCAACACATACTCATCATACCCTGATCATCGTCACCACAACCACCACACATTCATCATACGCTAGTCATCCTCGCCACCACCACCACACGCTCATCATATGCTGGTCATCCTCACCAAAACCACCACACGCTCATCATTCGCTGATCATCCTCACCACTACCACACACTCATCATACGCTGATTATCCTCACAACCACCATGCACCCATTATACCCTGGTCATCCTCACCACTACCACACACTCATCATACGCTGATCATCCTCACAACCATCACACACTCATCATACCCTGATCATCCTCACCACCACTACTACACACTCGTCATACGCTGGTCATTCTCACGACCACCACAACATACTCATACGCGTGTCATCCTCACCACCACCACCACACACTCATCATATCCTGGTCATCCTCACCACAACCACCACACGCTTAGCATACGCTCATCATCCTCACTACCACCACATACTCATCATATGCTGATCATCCCCACCACCACACGCTCATCATACGCTGATCATCCTCACCACCACCACACATTCATCATACCCTGGTCATCCTCACCATCACCACCACACTCATCATATGCTGGTCATTCTCTCCTCCACCCCCCCACACTCATCATACCTTGGTCATCCTCACAGTTACCACAGCACATTCATCATACCTTGGTCATTCTCAGCACTACCACACACTTGTTATACCCTGGTCATCCTCACCACCACCACCTCTCACTCATCATACGCTGATCATCCTCACCACCACCACACCTCATACCCTGGTCATCCTCACCACCACACACTCATCATACGCTGATCATCCTCATTGCCACTACGCACTCATACGCTAGTCATCCTCACCACCCTCTCACAATCATCATACCCTGGTCGTCCTCACCACCACACACTCATCATACGCTGGTCATCCACACCTCCACCACCACCCACTCGTCATACGCTGATCATCCTCATACCACTACACACTCATAATACACTGGTCATTCTCACCACCACCACCCCACACACTCATCATACGCTGATGATCCTCACCACCACTACACACTCATCATACGCTGGTCATTCTCACCACGACACACTCATCATACCCTGGTCATCCACACCACCACACACTCATCATACGCTGGTCATCCTTGCCACCACCACACACTCATAGTATGGTGGTCATCCTCACCAGCACCACCACACGCTCATCGTACGCTGATCATCCTCTCCACCACACACTCATCATACCCTGGCCATCCTCACCACCACCACCACGCCCTCATCATATGCTGACGATCTTCATCACCACACATCATACGCTGATCATTCTCACCACCACCACTCACTTATTACACCTTGGTCATCCTCACGACCACCACCACCTCTCACACATTATACGCTGATCATTCTCACCACTAACACACACTCATCATACGCTGTTCATCCTCTCCACCAACACCACACACTCATTATACCCTGGTCATCCTCCCTACCACCACCACAC
Organism: Panulirus versicolor; assembly: GCA_032361705.1. NCBI lineage: Eukaryota > Metazoa > Arthropoda > Malacostraca > Decapoda > Palinuridae > Panulirus > Panulirus versicolor. The sequence continues at coordinate 6,244 of JAUUDZ010007405.1, read as the reverse complement.
GCTCGTCATACGCTCATAATCTTCACTGCCACCAGATACTCATCATACGCTGATCACCCTCACCACCACACGCTCATCATACGCTGATCATCCTCACCACCACCACAAACTCATCATACCCTGGTCATCCTCACCACTACCACCACCACACGTTCATTATACGCTTATTAGCCCTACCGCCACCACACACTCATCATACCCTAGTCATCCTCACCACCACTCATCATGCGCTGATCATCCTCACCACCACCGCACACTCATCATATGCTGATCATCCTCGCCACAACCATACACTCATACCATGGTCATCCTCACCACTACCACCACACACTCATCATACCCTGATCATCCTTCCCACCACCACCACACGCTCATCATACGCTCATCATCCTCTTCACCACCAGATACTCATCATACGCTCATCATCCCCATCACCACACGCTCATCATAGGCTGATCATCCTCACCACCACCACTCACTCATCATACAGTAGCCATCCTCACCGCCACACACATCATACGCTGATCATCCTCACCGCCACTACACACTCATCATGCGCTAGTCATCCTCACCACCACTACACAGTCATCATACCTTGGTCATCCTCACCACCACCACCACCACCACACACTCATCATACGCTAATCATCCTCACACCACTACACACTCATCGTACGCTGATCATCCTCACACCACTACACACTCATCATACGCTGGTCATCCATACCTCCACCACCACACATTCATCATTCGCTGATCATCCTCACCCCTCTACACTCATCATACGCTGGTCACTCACCACCACCACCACACACTCATCATACCCGGGTCTTCCTCACCACCACACACTCATCATACGCTGATCATCCTCACAACCACTACACACTCATCATACGCTGGTCATTCTCACCACCACCAGCACACACTCATCATATCATGGTCATCCTCACCACGACCACCACACTCTGATCATACGCTGGTCATCCTCACCACCACACACTCATCATATGCTGATCATCCTCACCACCACCACATACTCATTATACCTTGGTCATTCTCACCACCGCCACACACTCATTATACCTTGGGTCATTCTCACCATAACCACCTCTCACTCATCATACGCTGATCATCCTCATCACCACCACCACACACTCATCATACCCTGGCCATCCTCACAACCACCACCACACACTCATCATGCGCTGATCATCCTCACCACCACACACTTATCATACGCTGATCATCCTCACCACCACCACACACTCATTATACCTTGGTCATCCTCACCACCACCAGCACCACCTCTCGCACATCATAGGCTGATCATCCTCACCACCACCACACACTCATCATAACCTGATCATCCTCACCACCACCACCACGCACTCATCATGCGCTGGTCATCTTTACCACCACCACCACACACTCTTCATACCCTGGTCATCCTTCCCACCACCACCACACGCTCATCATCTTCACCACCACCACACACTCATCATACCTTGGTCATCCTCACCACCACCACCACACGTTCATCATACGCTGATCATCCTCACCACCAACACACACTCATCATACCCTGGTCATCCGAACCTCCGCCACCACGCACTCATCATGAGCTGATCATCCTCATCATCACGGGTTGGTCATTCTCACCACCACCACCACCACACACTCATCATACCTTGGTCATCCTCACCATCACCACCACACTCATTATACGCTGATCATCCTCTCCGCCACTACACACTCACCATACGATGGTCATCCTCACCACCACCACACAAGCATCATACTCAGGTCATCCTTACCACCATCAGCACACACTCATCATACGCTAATCATACTCACACCACTATGCACTCATCATACCCTGGTCATCCTCACCTCCACCACCACACACTCATCGTACGCTAATCATCCTCACACCACTACACACTCATCATACCCTGGTCATCCTCGCCACCACTACACATTCATCATACGCTGATCCTCATACCATTACACAATTATCATGCACTGCTCATTCTCACCACCGCCACATACTCATCATAACCTGGTCATCCTCACCACCACCACCACATACTCATCATAAACTAATCATCCTCACACCACTACACACTCATCATACCCTGGTCATCCTCACCACCACCACCACACACTCATTATACGCTAATCATCCTCACACCACTACACACTTATCATACCCTGGTCATCCTCACCTCCACACACTCATCATACGCTGATCATCCTCACACCATTACACACTCATCATGCGCTGGTCATTCTCACCACCACCACACACTCAGCATACCTTGGTCATCCTCACCACCACCATCACACATTCATCATGGGCAGATCTCCCTCACACCACTACACACTCATCATACGCTGGTCATTCTCACAACCACCACACTTATCATACCCTGGTCATCCTAACCACCACCACCACACACTCATCATACGCTGGTCATCCTCACCACTAGCACACACTCATCATATACTGGTCATCCTCACCACCACCATCACACACTCATCATACCCTGGTCATCCTCACCACCACCACCACACTCTCACTATACGCTGATCATCCTCACCACCAGCACACACTCATCATATGCTGGTCATCCTCACCACCACCACCACACGTTCATCATACGCTGGTCATCCTCACCACCACCACCAAACACTCATCATACCCTGGTCATCTTCACCACCACCACCACACACTCATCATACGCTGGTCATCCTCACCACCATCTTATCGTGCGCATGCGCATGCCAGTCATTGTAGCCGCCATGTTTCACCTACCGTCACCTATAATCTTCACCGCCACGTTTCACCCGCCATTCTCCCCGCCACGTTTTACTTATCTCTCTCGCCGCAACGTTTCATCTACAACTTTCGCAGCCACGTTTCACCTGCAGCCCTTAGTGCCAAGTTTTAGTGCCATTCTCGCCGCTACGTTTCACTTACCTTCCTCGCGACCAAGTTTCACACACCACTCTCGCTTCTGTTTTAGTTACCACCCTCACCATCATGTTTCACCTACTATCCTCGCTGACACAGTTCACATACCACATTCACCACCGTTTCACTCACTATCTCACCCTCACACTTTACTTACTATTCTTCCAGCCATGTTTCACTCACCATTCTCACCCTCACACTTTACTTACTGTTCTTCCCGCCATGTTTCACTCACCATTCTCGCCGCCAAGTTTTGCTCACTATTCTCGTCATCACGTTTTATTTACCACCCATACCATCACGTTTCATCTGCCACCCTCGCCGTCACGTTTCATCTACCCACCCTCGCCTCCACGTTTCATCCCTTATTCACCAGCCATGGTTGACACACCACCTTCATCACCAGGAGTCTTTATACAGTCATGCACAGAACATACAGACACCAGCCAGGTACGTGGAGGTCAGGCACACACACACACACACCCATCCTCATCATGACCTCATGACTGTGCTGGTGCTGCTCCTGGACCTCACACTATACACCCTCATCATGACCTCATAACTGTGCTGGTGCCGCCCCTGGGCCTCACACTATACACCCTCATCATGACCTCATGACTGTGTTGGTGCTGCCCCTGGACCTCACACTATACACCCTCATCATGACCTCATGACTGTCTTGGTGCCGCTCCTGGACCTCACACTATACACCCTCATCATGACCTCATAACTGTGTTGTTGCCGCCCCTGGACCTCACACTATACACCCTCATCATGACCTCATAACTGTGCTGGTGCCGCCCCTGGACCTCACACTATACACCCTCATCATGACCTCATGACTGTGTTGATGCCGCCCCTGGACCTCACACTATACACCCTCATCATGACCTCATGACTGTGCTGGTGCCGCCCCTGGACCTCGCACTATACACCCTCATCATGACCTCATGACTGTGCTGGTGCCGCTCCTGGACCTCACACTATACACCCTCATCATGACCTCATAACTGACAACATTCTGGTGCAGTAAATACAAGTTTTAATTTCACTTTGGTCGCGAGAACACGTTAATGGCTACTAACATTGATTATTATTATCATTATTATTATTATTATTATTATTATTATTATTGTTATCATTATCATTATTATTATTATTATTATCATCATCATTATATTTTTCATTATTATTATTATCTATTATTATTATTATCATTATCATAATAACTATTATTATTATTATTATTATCAGTATTATTATTATCATTATTATTATTATTATCAGTATTTTTATCTAATTATTATTATTATTATTATTATTATTATTATTATTATTATTATCATTATTAATATTATTACTATTATAATTATTATTATTATTATTATCATTATCATTATTGTTGTTGTTGTTGTGATGATGATGGTGATGATTAACATCATCATGATTGTTGTGATGATGGTGATGATGATGATGATCATCATGATTATTGTTATTACTGTGTCATTGTTATCATTATCAGAACCGTTATTATTATTTTCCTGATTATCATCATCATCTTCACTATCATCATCAGAGTGAGGGAGGGGGTCAGAGAGGGCAGTGGTGATACACAAGGAGGAGAGAGTATTGTGGGTGACGGTTGACCGTATCACATGATAGGATGGGTGGTGGGTGTGGTGTGGCCCTTGAGGTGAGAGGTGGAGTGAGGCGGTCATGGTGGACGGTGCTGTAGAGAGGAAGGAGGAGGAGGAGGAAGTGAAAACCTTGTGTGAGGTGAAGTCTGGCCAGGAGTGGGTGAGATTGTAGTTAAGTTTCTCCATCAGAAGTGGGTGACGGTGTTCTTACTGGGTTAGCCAGGCCTCTCCAGGTCCGTGTGGTCCAGGTGAGTGCTGCAGGACTGCAAAGACACATCTCTGGTGCCAATATTTAAAGACCATTGGGACAAAGATCTCAGTTCAGAATCGAGTATACCTGTATACTTGGGCAGAGTGGTGACTGGGAGGGTGGAGGCTGGCACAGGGCGTCATAGTGTGGATGAGCAATATGGTTTCAGGAGAGGTAGATGATCGGTGGAGCAGGCGTTTGCTTCCCAGAATTTTTGAGAGAAATACTTAGAGAGGGAATTGTGTGTGGCATAGAGAGAGGGTATCTTTGGTGAATAGTGAAGCCTTGTGGATGATGTTACGAATACAGAGAAGAATTGGAAAGTTACTAAATGGAATGAGGAGTTTTACCGGTAGACTAAGGTTTGTATGTTGGTAGGAGGGGAGGAAGGAGAGTACTTCTTGATGTAGGGGAGGGAGGGGTGTCGTCTACGTCAAGGGTGTTCGATGTCACCATGGCTGTTGAGTTTGTTTATGGGTGGAACAGTGAGGGAAGCGAATGTGAGGGTCTTGGAGCGAGGGGCAGGTCTACAAAATTCATGGGGTTAAAGGCACATGGAATGTGATCTGTTGCAATTTGTAGATGACACAGCTCTAGTGGCAGCCTCCAGAGAGAGCCTTCAGAAGTTAGTGATGTAGTCTGGGAGGGAATGTGAAAGGAGAAAGTTAAGAGTGAATGTGAACGAAAGTAAAGTAATGGGGTGCAGTACAGGGAGCGATACATGATGGTTGGTAGTGTAAGTTTAAGTGGGAAGGACCTGGAGCAAGTGAGAGTGGACGTGACGAGCACGAAACCATGGAAAGGCTAAGGTGAGTCTTAGCGTGCAAGATAGGGAGGTGGTCTAACTGGATGCATTAAGGAGCATGGGGAAGGAGAGGTAGTTGTCTGTATGACTAAAGATGGATTTGTTTGACTGTATAGTAGTCCTGGAATGTTGGTATGGATGTGGGTCTTGTGCCATGAAAGCAAGAGGAAGGAAGAGGGAGGGCTTGTTGGAAATGAAGTGACTGAGCGACGACGATATGTGGTGTGTTGTGGGTTAATCGTTTAATTGTGAGAAATTTGTGGTGGTGAGTACAGTATGGTTGACAGGATTGACTCAGGTGTGCTGAAATGGTTCGTACATACGGAGAAGATGAGCGAAAAAAAGGCTGTCTATTACATAGAATTGGTGTATCAGAAGTGGGGAGGAAGAGGAGAAGGAAGGAAGAAGAGACGAAGGCTTTCGGGTACCATGGTCCAACCATTCAGGAAGGTCAGATGGTTGCATGGGTTAGAATGTGTGGGGTCCATGTGGATGGAATAATGAGGACACCTGCTGTCCCTGGGTTGAACTAGGACACATCAAGCTTAGCTAAGTGGTACATGACAGGCTCTGTTTTC
>JAUUDZ010007394.1:0-11709 GCA_032361705.1 Panulirus versicolor | reverse complement strand
GATTGATATTCCCCCTGACACAGAGTGGGTTCACCCACCCACCCACCCTCTCTCTCTCTCTCTCTCTCTCTCTCTCTCTCTCTCTCTCTCTCTCTCAGTACTGGAGATATTACAGGGGAAAGCTGCGACTGCCAGCCAGCAATTACCCTGGGCGTTGGCTAGCTAAGGGTACCCGACCGTCATACAGTGAAGGTTGCCCAATAATGTAACACGTCGTGTTATTTATTCTAATATTTTTTTTTTTTTGTCGTTTGCGTGTCTTGAACTTTATATATATTTCATATCGGTTACGATTCATGTCGGTTGGTTAACGGTTACGTTAGTAGATTTCAGAAATTGTTAAAAAAGATGTGTGAAACGCAGTGCAGGTCCCCTGGTAGCTGAACCATCCATTGTAGTATTACGACGGAACTAATGTAATAGCATATATTCAATGTGTCTGTTGCTCTCTCTCGTCTAATGATGATTCAGTTGTTACTCTCGAAACTCCAACATACGGATGCGTACTTCGCTATAACCTGCTTGCTCATCATCATCCATACAGTGGTAACAAGTAGCAACCGTAACAACGACTCGTATCGACTGTTGTGCTAACTTACGTCCATGAGTGTTATCTTCCCACAAATTCGCCTGGCATAGCCCATTCCTGTTCTGACTTCACTGCCAGTAGAGACGAAGCAGTAGTGTTGAGGTACCCACAGCTCATGATGCAGGAGGGGGTGGAGATCATGCCATACCTGCCGTATACATCACGAGATCGTCCTGCTCAAAGGCTGTACAGTCCACTGTGTAGTCCCCTAGTCATCGATAACCTCGTATACCACCCTCCATACCTCTTCTGTAGTCCTCAGTTGCTTGAAGCATCTTCCTATACCCAGTAGTAATTCCGTGTAGCCTAACTTGTTTCACCGTAGCCGCCGACATCAGTGATAATTCCTAATACCTTCCAGTACAACCCCAAAGTAACACCTAGTAAACTCCAGTGCCTGAAGAACCATGAGTGTCCCACAATAGCTACCAGGAACCTACCATAATTCGATATGATCGTTAACCATAGCATGGCTCTCTACGCTGTGTACTGCAATAGATTCCCGTGCTCTTTCAAAACACTGAAATAGCTTCTTGTGTCACGGTATTCTTTGCAATAAACTCGGTACCTTCGCTTACAGCATTATAGCTCCCAGTGCCACATCTCTCATCACAACCTCCTCCAGTAGTCTAAAACAGTTCTCACCTATCGTGTACCTCAACTTTGTACTCTCTAGTTGTCTAGGAGACCTTCACTTTCTATTCCCTTCCCACAACAGCTTTTAGAACATTTTCAAATCCCACAGTAGCCTCAGTAACCACTTGGTGTATACTCTATCATCACCGACAAACTTTTTCACAACAGTTCTACAGTAATATCTTCATCGCCCACAATAGCTGCTCATAAACTCTAGATGCAAACACCTCGCCTTACAAGTGAGATACAAAGATCCATCAGTAGCTTACAATCAGCCGCCAGTAACAAACAACTTTCCATAATATCCAGCAGTAGCTCACGGTAACCACCAGCAGCTTTTGAGAATGGATATGAATGATGTTGGCATGGGTGGCGGTCTCGCCGAACCTGCTGCCGGTGAGTCATACATCAGTGTTGTAATGTTGGGGTTAAACAAAAGGGCGTGTGCTTGCCAGCAGCGCTGATCACATCACGTCACCAAGGTAACATTTTTGAACCCGGGTTCATGAGTATATTCTTGTGGGACATAGGGAGGAAGAATTTGTGGTAGAGGATAGGCAAGAGAAGGTAAAGAAATGAGCGATGGGTAGAGAAAGTGATGAAGGAACGGTTTAAGGTGGTGATGTTAGAGGGTTGGCGATGATTGGAATATTGCAGGTGGTGGCGAGATGGCTAAATGGTGGTAAAACGGGAAGGGTGTTGATGAGAAATAGTAGTAGTGGTAATGTGGAAAAGGTAGTGGTAATGTGGAAAAGATGGTTGAGGAGAGGGTTTGTGGTGGTGAGGGAGAGTTAGTGGTGATACTGTGCGACTGGTGGTGAAAGAAGGGTAGTAGTGGTGTTAGGGAATAAGACTTTAGTTATAAGGGGGAACGGTAGTAATTATGATGGTAAGGGAGGGTTGGCTAGTGATGGTGGATAAGGGAGGAATGGTCATATACAGCAGAAATAAGGAGAAAAGTAATTTCGGTTGTTAAGGATTCGCAGTAAATGGGAGTGTGGTGACGGTGTGGCTGAGGCAGTGGTGGTAAGGGAGGGGTTGTTAGTGGCGGTGGTGAAGACAGTTTAGTAAAGGCGGCAGGGGAAGGGTTCCTGAGGTAGTGTTGTCAGTAGCGAGAGAACTGATAATGGTGATAGTAATGATGTAATGGTGCTGAAGAAGTGTTGGTGATGGTGACTGAAGACGCGTTTGAATCATGATTAAGAAGGGGCTTTGAGTTGTTGGATAGTGGGAAAATCGTAATAAAAATGGATGCTAGTGGCTGTGAAGTGATGATGGTAAGGGAGGAGGAGTGGCAGGGGATAAGAGTGTGATATTGCCAGTGGTGAGGGAGAAGGAATAGTCGTGATAAATAAAGGTTGATAGTGATAGTATGGGCGGGTTGATGGTGGTAAGGAGAGGGAGGTCGTGGTAGCGAAGGTTATTAGGTGGTAATAGAGCAGGGTGATTTATGTAGCAACTTAAAGGATTGTCAGATGCGTGGAGGTTGAAGCTGTGAGGGAGATGTGTGTTTGTGCAGGACGAGTGTTTAGGGGTGGGATGACGGTCATATGATGGTGGTAAGGTAGAGCTGGTGGTGTTGGAAGTGAGGGAAGGAAAGAGGATAATGGCGATGCTAAGGAAAGGGGGAGCATTTCTAATGTGAGGAATGTGATGGTAATGTTCAAGTAGTAGTGGTGGTGATGGACACTGAGGAGTAGTGGACATGATACTGAAGGTAAGCAAGTCGGGACAGGAGGAGGCAAGTGAACATAGATGGAGAAAGATGTAGACAGACGGAGACTAATGTAGGTTAAAACAAAGGCAAGTGAACATAGTTGAAGATGGAGGAAGATGTAGACAGACGGAGACTAAATGCAGGTTAAAATAAAGGCAAGATGAAACTTTTAGAGACAGATGGAAATAGGTTTTTGCAAGTGAGCAGGTTGACACAGGAGACGGGTAGGGATTGGTTTAAGCAGGTGGAAACGAGGAGAGGCAAGGTGAGGAGAGAAACAGAAATAGTTTGAAACCTTTGGAAGTAGGTGGAGACTGATGAAGGGAGCTGGAAGCATGCGTGTAGACACAGGTTGAAGTGCCACTGAGACCCGGTACCACCAGATACTAAAGAGAGCAATGTTGAAGGATTAGTGCCACTGACGAACAGGTATCGGGAAGCGTTGGAAAGAGTAATGTTAAGGGAACAGTATCGGAGTGTTTTCGGGAGGTTTCGTGTGAGAGTAGGCCACCAAGAAGTAATGGTGTGAGGGAGGGGCTGCCAAAATTTTCCAGAGGGACAGGACACGTGACAAGTTTGCGGTGCTTTGTTTGCCACGGTATTTTTTATTTTTTATTTTTTTTTTCGTACACCCGAAAGTCTGTACATCAATCTTTTGTCATAAAATGCACACTTGAACACACGGATCATAAGGGCAGGAATGACGGATGGCGCGTTATTGATGCGTGTATCGGTTCTTGACTTCAGCGTTCGTGCCTGCACACTCTGTGTGTGTAGTTTTTTTGGGGGAAATCCACGTTGTCAGCTGTATAATTCTCTACGAGAGGATGACATGAGAAGCTATATAATTCTCTACCAGAAGACCATGGGACCGGAGGCCATATAATTGAGAGGATCATGTGGCCACAAGCTGAGTGGTTCTCTGCTAGAGGACCATGTGGCTAGAAGCTTTATACTTAAGCCCATATGGCCAGAACCATAAGAAGACCATGTGGCAAGAAGCCTAATGGTTCGATCTTAGACTACCATGTGGCCGGAAGTTGTATGGTTCTCTACAGGACTACGTGGACAGATGTTGTATAACTGCACATGAAGGGATTGCATACAGAAAAGAGAACACTGCATGGTTTCGATCGAGAGAATCTTATGACCAGACGCTGTCTAGTTGCACAAGAGAGGATCTTGTGGCAAGACTTGTGCTCCCACATACGTGCTTCCACCGATGGTCAGACGTGGTACGGTTCCATTTAAGGGGACCTCATGAGACGGCCACAAGACCAAATGCTGTACACCTCCATGCAGGAAGACCACGGGGCCAACAGCTGCATGCTTCCATACGAGAGGACCACTTGGCCTAATGCTGAATGGTTCCATCCTTTGGACAACCAGACAACCATTCGGGAGAGAATGAGTCAAAATCTGTCAGTGTGAACGCGTTATTTTTTCTAACTTGACTAATAAAGTAATTTTCAGGCCATAACCTATATAAGCCATGCAAATGATCACGACGTGACAAAGACTATAACCGTACATTTAACTCGTTGAACACGTGCAGGTAACAAATTTCCAGGACTGGTATTCGAACAACCAACACATATCCACGACATTGGCAGGAGGCAGGCTTAACATGATCGCTGTTCAAAATTATGCATCACCTACCTGATGCAGTACCTTAGAATACCTAGAATTTTGTCCATTTCGTAAACCCCATGTATCCTTTGAACTAATCAAACTCTGGTATTAAACATGTGGGAAAAGTTGGGCCATCTCAGTCCGGCCGTGTGTCGGGAGGCCACACTCATCCTTACCGTCTCTCACTGCTTCTACTTCATCCCGTGTTACTGCCACTTCAGTGTCGTATCAGGTCATCTGACGGTATTACCATAGTCGTCACATGTCCCTTGTGTACACCGCACTCCTCTATCAATCATTTTCTCATCAGTCGACTGCACATTTGTCGCTATAATTTCACGCAGCACCGCCGCCCGCCCGCCCGCTCCGACTTGGATGCTGAAGGCGAAAGCGTGAAATCGGAGGAATCGTGACTTTGTCCTCCACCCAGCCCTCGGGTGCCATGACCAGCAGGGGTGGAGGAGGAGAGAGGGACATCGCAGGTGGAGGGGACGTCAACAGCAGAACCAGAGTAGGAACCAGGGGAAAGGTGGCAGTATGGGCGAGCAGGTGGAAGGCGGCAGTAGAGGGCGAGCGGGAGTGAGTGAGTGAAAGTTTGCAGGGACAAACGTGAAGACAAATGAAGATGGCAACATCAGCTAGGGCGAGGGATGGTTGGAGCAGTGTGACCATTAGGAAAAAGGGAGAAATAATCATTTGAAATGTTGGAGGGAGGCATATGACTGAAATTCTAGTACGCAAGAATGAACAGGGTCAACGAACGGAGAGTAAGAGGGAGGAGGAGGGTGTCAGGCCTAAGGTAATTGTCACCATAAGGTGTTGACTTCTCTCCCACTCCTCCTCCTCCTCCTTAACCTTCTTCCTCTATATCTCTACTCCGTCCCTTTTTCCTTTCCTCCTCCCTGCAAAACTTCATTACATCCTTCCATACACCATGTTACATGCTCCTCCGCTAGGTCATTGACTAAGAAGCCTGAAGCAGCGCTCCCATCATAAATTCAAACTTGGTCTTTGGAAATGCGCCATCTGCACTTTGATCTGCCCTTCCAATAATCTGATTCGTTCATTAACTACTCCAGTCTTTAACTTTGGCGTTGAATATAACTACCAGTAGATCAACTCGTCTCTTAACTCAAATTCTCAGCCACGGAAATCTAATTCAGTTGGATTATAACAAAATTTAAGTTGCTATAGTAATTCTCATCCTGACAGATCTAACCTCCAAGTTTATGACTCGAGGCTTTAGGTCGATGACTGGAGCACCCATCCCAGAAGACTTAGATATAATTAAGAAGGAAAAAAAGATATAGGACGAAGGTAATCATAATAGTGAAAAGGGAGAATAGACAAGTGTTCGCTGACGCGCGTTAACAACACGCATGTACGAATGTGTTACGCGAAACCCATGCAGAGGGTAGTGCGGATACCACACTAAGTAAAAAGAAAAAGAAAGACACGTACGTTTTCCATTATTCATATCTCATTGTCAGACTTCGTTTCGTGCTTCCGTAATTCAGCCTCGCAGGACAAAGCAGGTTATTTATCACTGAAGTCAGTCACCGTGCAACCAAGGGAAACTTAGTTTCATTAGTCTAAATCTGTCGTAAAATTCGCCATTTTCCCAAATGTTATCAATTATAGCTAACAAAACGATGAAAACTCTTGTGATTTTTCCTTTATGTACGATGAGCGGTAAACCTCGTAATGCGACGCAGTGGCAAAAAAGATGCGTAAATGGATCATTCTTGTTACTTCAGCTTTTATCATTTCAGAATGTTCCTGGGATATCATTAAGCTAATTTGAAAAGTCTGATACTTGATTAGGATCGACGCCCCTTGTAAATACCTGTTAAGGCTGCTTGGAACTCTTTTTGCAAAGAGATACATCAACACATCCTGCTATGTCGTTGCTCTCTCACCACAGATGCTAACACAATGTATCATTCACACAGTTTCCTTATCACTTTACAAGGTAAATCAATTAGGTATTTTTATCTAACCACGCTAGGCTGGGTTTTAAATGAAATATGAAACTATGTTCATGTCCACTGCTAACAGGGGACTTCAAATTGTAGCTGATAAATGCTCCAGTAAGGACAATTAAAAGAATATGGTGAAAATCTGACAATTGAAACATGAGTTATTGGGGACGGTGACCATTAACTTATGAAAGATATACTAGAGTTAACTTGGTGGGTAGAGAGAATGGTGAATCTGTTGGCTTAAATGAAAAAAGATAGGGCAGCATCCGATCTGAAGCACGTGTGCCGAAGTTGAAACTTTGAGTAGTAGCCACTGTGATGTATATCTAAAGAAGCCAAACTGCTGTGTCTGAAACAATTATTCTAATGCAAAGGAATTCACATAACAAACCACTGGGTCCTAACAAGGCTGTTTTTTGTTTGTGGAAGACATCAGAACATCAAAGATTGGTGTGGCGAGAGGAGAGAGTCGTATGGATATCTTAAGAAAAAAAAATATATATTTACACCTATCCTGTTTTCACATTCCTTCTCTTGCTCTCCCTTTTCTCGCTCTGAATCGCTAAATATTCCAAGTAATTTCAGGTGGTAGTGGGTATGGTGACTGGAGACATAAAATGTACTTACTGGTTTCACACTTCTTTTATCTAGTTTTCTTTATTTTGTTCCATAGAAAAAGGGAAAGGAGACAACTCTTTAGCTTTTTTATGTTCCATAGAATGTTTAGTTTCGGTTAAGTCTTTTATGACTAAGTTCTTTTGTTTCTCGGAAAAAAAACTGAAATAGAAACCTACAATAGCCAGTTCGGTTGACAGTTACAACAGCTTTATGTTGAGAGGGAGGAGGAGCCACACAGCCCGCAGCGTCACTGGCCAGGACTGGACCAGCCTGCAGCGTCACTGGACACTGTTGTCCTTGCTCGTGGTTTTGACTTGCTCTCGCTAAATACATTTGTACAGGTCACGACTCTAACCTTGTTCTTCTTGTTTTGTCTCACCTTGTTCTCTGGAAAATTTAGAACTTCTTGTTCATGAATTTTACGGATCGGCAAATGCGAGTAACCAGTTGGCTTCGTTTATATTTACCAGTCTGTTCAGGATGTTATATCACATTGATTTAGCGAAGAAACTAACTAGTTTTTGACACTAGTTTGGCGATTTTTTTTTTTTTCGCAGAATATTAACTATTATACTTTTAACACTTGTATGGTGACTACTTTTCATCATACTTGTAACACTGGTATGGTGACCATCTTTCATCATACTTGTAACACTAGTATGGTGACCGCTTCATCATCCTTGTAACAATGGTATGGTGAATAGTCTTCATCATCCTTGTAACACTAGTATGGTGACCACTTTTCATAATCCTTGTAACACTTGTATGGTGACCACTTTTCATCATCCTTGTAACACTGGTATGGTGACCAGTCTTTTCATCATCCTTGTAACGCTAGTTTGGTGACCAGTCTTTTCATCATACTTCTAACACTGGTATGGTGGCCACCTTTCATCATCCTTGTAACACTAGTATGGTGGCCAGTCTCCGAACTATATTGGTAACATTTGATGACGGCTTTGTACATATTTGTAACGCAGTTTGGTGACGGGTCTCCCCACAGTAGTTGTGTAACTAGTCCGTTGGTGTTTTCGAAACATACGTTGAATTCATGGTCGACACCGCCGGCAGGGAGGGTGTACATCACCAGGTATGTTTTGTCTCGTGCGTATTGCAATGTTTCGTGACATATGTAGTGCAAGTTAGACCGCGGCTAAATCGGTTATAAGAAGGGTGTTGGGACAGGTGACGCGAAAGGAGTAATGCGTGTAGGGAATGACCCATGATAGCCCAGATCCATAACAACCCATTCTTTCGTCTGTTTCCTTGCGCTACCTCGCTAACGCGGGAGACAGCGACAAAGCAAAAAAAAAAAAAAGATCAATGTCAGTGCTATAATAACAGTAAAAATAATGATAATAATATTAATGATTGTATTTTTTTCAAACAAAAGGAAATGGCTTTAGTCTCCATGTCAATAAACGAACTGAAGTGACGAGAAGCGAAAGGTAGAGAAAGAAATGATAGGATCTGCGGCGTTTTCATTCATTTGGCGAAGACCTTCCCCGGGGGCACCCCACTAGCGCCTCCCCCCCCACCACACGCTATGACGCTCGTAATTTCTCCCACTGCCTAAAAGCTCCTTAGATGTTATCATTGGAGTATATTTTTCTTACAGATTAGGAATTTGAATCAGGCATTCTGTATAATCGTGAGGAGGGTGTCTTCGTAGCGGGGTCGGGTCCTAACCGTTACCTCCAGATGGTGTGGGTTGTCGGTAGCGGCCAGGCCGGTTATCGTAATACTAACGTTAGCTGTGGGCCCGGTTATTGTGACTTATTGACGGAGGGTTGAGGTGTGGATCCACTGTTAGGTGAAGGAATTGGATGGTACCCGTGGATGATAGATGGCACAGGTGGCGATTTGAGAGGTATGGGGCGGGGGGAAATGGAATGGTTGAGGTAGGAGACGAGAGTGGAGAAATAGAAGTTGAGATGGAGTTTGAGGATCATAATGGTATAGTCTAGAAATTTGAGTGACGGGAGCGTAAGGCTAATCATAATGATAGTATGATAAAAGGGAACGAGGTAAATGAGAATCATGAAGATGTGTGATTAAAAGAAAGCAAGGGTTGCCTCGCGAAGCTTAAGGTGATGGAAAAGTGCACGAGTTTGAGAATT
Source organism: Panulirus versicolor (assembly GCA_032361705.1). Lineage (NCBI taxonomy): Eukaryota > Metazoa > Arthropoda > Malacostraca > Decapoda > Palinuridae > Panulirus > Panulirus versicolor. The sequence continues at coordinate 2,415 of JAUUDZ010007394.1, read as the reverse complement.
AAAGTATATTTCGTAAACTCTTGATGGTAAGAGATGAAGAGTTCCTGATGGGCAAGTAGTCTGATTGGTAGCCCTTTGTCTGTCCTTTTGGGTGTCTCTTGTGAAGACAAGGGCATTGACCTGACGGATGTAAGAAGGGAGTATAAAAGATATATGTAGGGAAGGTGGTGGACAAGTGGAAGAAGGGTTAACCATCAGGAACAGTAACGGCTCATGGGAGGAAGACGAGGCAATGGATAGGGGGAGGAGGGAAGATGTAGTTAGGAAGAGGGAAAGGGAGTCTAGTGGAGGTGGCGGGTACAGGAAACCAGAAGATTACTGGGCTCTGATGGAGGATTTAAAAGTGATATTCACTACAGTTATAATTGCTGGGGTTTGGTTTCAGGGGGGGTGGGACCACACAACATGCATACATGGACAGATAATGGGTTACCAATCATACACCTGCCAGGAGATAGTGGGTCCGCCCTTCGGAAACCTGCATAAGATGAGGGGGAGGGATACCTATCAGAACCGAGCCAAAATTCGTGGGAACCGCAGTGAAGAATTTGCTAGAGGACGTCCGACGTGCACCTTTTTACCCTGCATGATTTTGGGAGTTCAGGCTGAGCCCAGTATATTGTCCTATTAACGCATTCTCCTGTTTGTGAAGTACTTCACTGAAAACGCTGTACTTCGACGAGGCAAGTTCTTCTAGTGAATGTTCTTTTCGACTGTTGTCTGCAAACGTTGGATCACCCGTCTCTCTGAAAAATAGTCTATAAACGTTCATCATTCTCTATAACTCTCCTCTGTTGATGGTGCCGTAGATAGGAAAACTGCTTGCGCTTAGACCGTATTACCCACACCGTGACTTTCCTTACATCAAGATCGTCCGCTGTTAATTCTACTTACAAACTGATCAGGGTACTTCATACTGAACTTCTCTGACGGTGGGTAACATGCTGCTGTTAATGAAGATTTATATTTCATATGTGATGGACGACAGTTCAAGTTAACATCCGTGGCTTGGCTACTTCGGATATCCCACGAGATTCCAAGGGAAGGTCACGTGAAGTAAGACTCGACAAGCACACATTAGGAAAGCCACAGGTCCCAAGTTGCACGTCCAGTGAGCCAATGGGCGCCAGGTGCACTTCAAATGAACTGCTGGACGCTAGGTGCACGTCAGACCAAGGATGAATCCGTAAGTGCACTTGAGGTGAGCACGGAGGGTCGGGGTTCACGCGAAGTGATCCATACGTCCCATGTTGCTCTTCACGAGAATCCAGACCAGTCTTTTTAGAGCTAGATGAGTCACGGGTTAGCAAGTGTACGCCAGATCAGTCTCGGATTCCCTGGTGCATAGCGAACTGTTCGGGGTTGATTGGTTATTTGGACTTTAGGCCTGTCCAGTCTCAGGGTCCTATTAAGGCCATTGTCATGTTGTAACCGTCTAATGAAAAGCTTGAACGCATGAAGTTTCAAATGATCAGTATAACAGGAAGGCTGTATATGATTATTATACAACCCTTCTGTGGCTAGCAAAGGGCAGCAGAAAATCTGTGGTTCCCTAGATGCGTGTCAAGCCGAAGATCGACGGTTTCACGTAAAGTGAGCCATCTGTGCAAATTCACTCGTAACATGTGCATATCATGTGATCCGTGAGGTCGACTAGTACACACAACGTGAGTCATCAGTCTCACTAAGTATACGTTCAGTCAGACGTGGGTCTCTCAGGTGTGTGTTACATCAACCACGGTTTTCCCAGATGTACGTCAGGCAAGTCGGAGGTTGTCCAGATGTGCGTCACATGAGTCATCAGTCTCTTCAATGGTATACGAGTTAAGCCAGTGACCCCCCCAGGTGAAAGCTGCCTGAGCAATGGTTTCCTTGGCTGCGCATCAGATGATCCAAAGTTCCCCAGGTGCTCCTCACGGAAAGGAAGTATCCCAGCGAGCATGTGCCACAAACAAAGACCCCCACCGGCAACATTTCTCGGGTTTGTATTTCCGATGATGTGAGAGGGAAGATACGGCCTCGTTCACTCGCATCTGCTCTCTATAGCTATTATGCTTAATGCACAGAAACTACAGCTCCTTAGCCGCAATCAGGTCTCGTATCTTTTGGATTCCCCGGACCGCTTGGTTCAGCCCGATGACAGCTCGTGTTTCCCCGTATAGCACAGTGCTCCAACTCTCTTCATCCCTTGCTCGCGTTACGTTCTCCCGCATATTCAGCCCCGTGTCTTAAGAGCATATTTCACCCCATCCTGCCACCACCTTCATGGTTTCCCACGATTCATTTTCCCTATACTTCAGACATGTATACCCTCCAAGTCATCCTCTCTTCACTCATCCTCTCCATGTGTCCAGACCATTTCAGCGCAGTATCTTCAGCATTCATGTACATACTCTAAACCACACCTTTCTCTTA